>ML786272.1:191324-230442 GCA_009831015.1 Picea engelmannii
TGTGTGTTCCTTGCTTCTAACCTTGTTGTTAGACGTAAAGCAAGATGATTCATTGCTTCTGACCTCATTGTTAGACGTAAAGCATGACGTTGTGGATTCCTTGCTTCTGACCTAGTTGTTATACGTAAAGCAAGATGATTCCTCACTTCTGACCTCGTTGTTAGACATAAAGCGAGATGTTGATGTGTTCCTTGCTTCTGACCTCGTTGTTAGACGTAAAGCAATATGATTCCTCACTTCTGACCTAGTTGTTAGACGTAAAGCGAGATGATGATGTGTTTCTTTCTTCTGACCTCATTGTTAGACATAAAGCAAGATGATTCCTCACTTCTGACCTAGTTGTTAGACGTAAAGAGAGACGATGATGTGTTCCTTGCTTCTGACCTAGTTGTTAGACGTAAAGCAAGATGATTCCTTGCTTCTGACCTTGTTGTTAGATGTAAAGAAAGATGTGACTAACACTGAGCTACCAACTTTACCGCTGTGACATTGAGCCAGTGTAGTACTGTGATGTGCCAGCCTAGTGCTATGATAAGGTATCATTTTTATTGATACATTTTGATGCAGATGATGATGGAATTCTTTCGAGAATGATAATGTTGCTGATGAAGAAAACTTATGATGACTCGTAAATATGCTAGCCAATGTTTCAAGATGATATTGACGATATTGTCCTCCTGATGCCACTGATGATGTAGACCTCTCTCACCTGATGTTGTTGAAGAATACCCTTCTTGTTAAGGGGGAGTGTTGAAATAATGTAACTGCAAAGAGTATTCTTATTATTATTGTTATTTTATTATTAAGATTAATCCCCATTGTGGATTAATCATGTCGGTAATTGTATTAGGACCAAATCCCCTTTTACGAATTGGTCATCGGACAATTGTAATAGGAAGAATAAGAAGTCGGCCCCAACAGTTAATAAGAAGACCCAGAAATATAATAAAGGTAGGTTTACCCACCCAGATGAATAAGTCGGCCCTGCCAGTGAAGAGACACTTCACATGTGCCAGAACTTTTATAAATAAAGGAGGCTAGCGCCTCATTTGAACAAAACTCACTTGCTCATTCTCTTATGAGGCAAGCTGAAATTACCAGTTGGAGAGAGGGAGAAGAGTGGTGCATCTCTTGGAGAGGACTATCTATATTGGTTTGAGTTATCTCTTGAACATTGTATTGGCAATTTATGATAAGGAAGTTTTTGTTGGGTTTTCTTCCCTTAGAGGGTTTCCCAGGATAAATGTTGTGTCTCTTGTGAATGTGTATTTCTAAGTGATCTTGTTCTTATGATGCTCTTATCCATTGAAATGAAAATAAATATAATAATGGCATAAACATTGACATATTGGGCCTAACTCTGAGATATACGTGGTCTCCCGTCTTGAATTCTCTTGGATTTCTCATTCGGTCAGCGTAACTTTTTTGTCTGTTCTGAGCGACCTTTAGATTTTGTTTTATCTGAGTCACTTGTTGTTCCATTTCTTTCAACATGTCGGGTCCAATAGTAATTATGTTCACTGGATTACTCCAACTGACTGGAGTGTTGCACGGTCTACCATAGAGGACTTTGAAAGGGCTCATCTTCAGGGATTCTTGGTAGCCATTGTTGTAGGCAAATTCCACCAGTGACAAGTAATCTTCCCACTTTTGGGTTGATGAATTGCATGCATCCTTAGCATGTCTTCTAATATTTGGTTCACTCTTTTCATCTGTCCATCAGTTTGAGGATGATAGGTTGTGCTAAATAGTAATTTGGTCTCCAGACCAACCATCAAGGATTTCCAAAAGTTGGAAGTAAATTTCATGTCTCTGTCAGACATGATATCTTTAGGCATACCATGTAGTATGAATATCTCCTTCATGAATATGTTGGCGATGTCTATTTCCTTGCAAGTTGAATTGACGGGGATAAAATGAGTAGACTTGCTCAATTTATCCACCACTACCATGATGACATCATTTTGTTTGGTCGATGTTGGTAATCCGGTGATGAAGTCCATGGAAATGGTTTCCCATTTCCATTCTGGGATTGGTAGAGGTTGTAATAATCATGTTGGGTGTTGGTGTTCTGCCTTAACCTGTTGGCATTCTATGCATTTGGCTAAGTACTCAGCTATGTCTTTCTTCAATCCAGGCCAATAGAATTGTTTCCTGGTGACCGTGATCATCTTATGGTATCCTGGATGACCAGTATATGGTCTTTTATGTAGTTCATCCATTATGAACCTCTTCAAGTCGTCACAATATGGAATATACAATCTATTTCTATAAGTTAGCAGGCCTCCATCTATCATCTGGTAGCCTTTATACTTTATCCCTGTGGGTTCTTGCTCCAGGTACAAGGTCACGGTCTAGAAGAATGTGTTTGTTTCTTGTGCATTCTTATCTCTTTCCCTGACGTTGGTCTCGCAGGTGCTCACCTCTTCTAGATGAATTGTTTTCATACTTCTGCTAAGGGCATCGGCCACCTTATTTTCCTTTCCCTTGATATGTTTGATTTTGAAATCAAACTCACTAAGAAGGGCCATCCACCTAGATTGTCTAGCATTGAGTTTTGGTTGGTCAAACAGATGTCGCAATCCACAGTCGTCTGTCATGAGTACGAATTTCCTTCCTAGGAGGTAATGCCTCCACATTTTCAAGGCATGCACTATGGCGACCAGCTCTAGATCATGGGTCACATAGTTGGCTTCGTGCTCATTCAATTTTCAGGATTCATAGCAGACTACACTTCCTTCTTGCATAAGGACTCCCCTGAGCCCTTCCTTATAGGCATTTGTGCACATGAGGAAGTCATTTTTAGGATCCGCAATCGTCAGCACGGGTGCATGGGTCAAAAGGTGTTTTAGGGATTCAAATCTTTCTTCACATTCCTGTGTCCACGTGAATTTAGCTCCCTTCTTCTGGAGGGCAGTGATTGGACAACCAATCTTGGAAAATCCTTTTATAAATATCCTATAGTATCATGCTAATCCCATAAAGGATTTGATATATGAAACATCCTTTGGGGTAGTCCATTCCATTATAGACCGGATTTTGTCAGGGTCTACTGCTACTCCTTTTTCAAATATGACATGGCCCAAGTAATGTATTTGCTTCTGGAAAAAGTCACACTTGATAAATTTGGCATAGATTTGATGTTCTCTTAGCACTTGAAGCACAAGTCTAAGATGTTCCTCATGTTCCTCTCTATTCTTGGAGTAAATTAATATATCGTCAATAAAAACCAGTACAAATTTGTCTAGGAATTTGTTGATCTCATTGTTCATCAAGCACATAAAAGTGGCAGGGGCATTGGCTAATCCAAATGGTACTACCACAAACTCATAGTGACCATATCTCGTCCTGAAGGAAGTTTTGTGGATGTCTTCACCCTTGATTCAGACTTGATGGTATCCAAATCTCAAGTCAATCTTTGAGAATATGGAAGCACCTCCCAATTGATTGAACAAGTCATCAATCTGGGGTAAGGGGTACTTGTTTTTTTATGGTTACCTTATTGAGCTATCTATAATCTATGCACAGTTGGAGGGTACCATCTTTCTTCTTCACAAACAGAACTGGTGCTCCCCATGGGGAAACGCTGGTCCAGATATAGCCTTTGTCCATCATTTCTTTTAGTTGTAATTTAAGCTCAACTAGCTCGAGTGTGCTCATCTTATAAGGTGTCCTAGACACGAGCACTGCTCTTGGTGAAAGTTATATCAAGAATTCAATGTCCCTTCTCGGAGGTAAACCCGGTACCTCTTCCGGAAACACATCTCTATATTCTCTTAGTGTGGAGTGGTCTTCGAGGCTTGGTTTGTCATCTTCAACTGATTCCAACACCTGTATCACATATAGTGGACATCCCTTTCTGCAATACTTTCTCATTTGAAGGGTTGATATTCGTCTCACCGAGACAGGTTTTTGGATCCCTTGAAGAGTTATCCTTCTTCCTTCTTCACTTACACATTCTAAGGTTTTATGGTAACAGTCCAGTCTAGATTTATATGTGGCTAACCAGTCCATACCAATCAATAGGTCATACAATCCTAGGGGTAGTATGTTAAGGGTTGCTTGGGTGGGGAATTCACCCATAGTGAATTGGAAAGCTAGTATGACCTCCGCTACCTTTCTTTTGGTGCCAATGGCTAACTATACCAACCATAGCTTGGTGTGTTTATATAGATGTAATTTACACTTATCAATAGCCTTAGGAGCTATATAACTCAAATTTGAACCAAGGTCAATTAGAATATACACTAGATGGTTGGTGATCATACCTTCCATCTCCACCACTGAAGCTTGGTGGTCATCTTGTTTATTATCCACGGCTGCATAAATTTGTGGCATACTCATGGCCATGTCATTGATGGTGGTAGATTCTTGAACGTTGTAAATCCTTCGATTGTTCTGTTGTTGGTGCGGGCAGTCCCTCAATAGATGTTCTTCTCCACAACCCCAACATTTCAAGCGTTCTCTCTTTGGGTTATCAATCTTTCTTGGGGTAGATCCAAAAGGTTTATTTCCGCTCTGGGAGGGGAAATTCTACTGGTGTACACTTGGGGTTGGGAAGCTCATCCTTGAGTCATTTTTATAGTTTTTAAATCTTGGGGATTTAAACCCTTTTTTCTAGAATCCCAAACTATTCTTCTGCTTCCAGCCTTCGCGAGGTTCTGTCCAATGCCCAAGTTGTTCATAACAATATCTTGCCTTTCGGATAGTATCTTCTAGGGTCTTTGGCTCATCAAACTCAATCCTGTTCTGATAGTCCTTAGGTAGTCCACTGATGAATCGTTGCACCTTTTCCTTTTCTTCTTTTATATAGGGTACATACCTCAGCAACTCGAGGAATATGCTGACATATTCCTCTATGGTGAGTTGCCCCAGCTTGAGTTCATAGAATTCTTTAGTCTTTTCATCGAAATACTTTTCTGACAGATACTTCTTCCTGAAGTATTTCTCAAACCGTTCCCAAGATAGGTCTTCTTCGTGAATCCCTTTTACGTTCTTAAGGTATTCCCACCAAATGGAAGCCTTCCCATTCAGGTTGAAAGTGGCTACTTGGGCCTTCAAGTTTTTCGAGAAGTCATGGACTCTGAAATACTTCTTTAGTCCAAGTAGCCAGGCCTCAGCTTCCTCTCCCTTATTTATTTCACCGTCGAAAGAGGGTGGTTTGGCCTTCTTGAATTCTTTGAGATTATGATTTTTGGAATGATTTTGCTTCTTCCGTTTTCTTCAGGAATAAGAACTAGTTCTACTACTAGAAGATTCCTCTAAATGGCCAGTTTTCTTTCCAGAGGAATCGTCATATTCTTGTACCTTATCTCTGGGGTGGACCTTTCTCAAGGTGCTCTTCCCAATGTGGCCACTTAAAAGACCACGTTTTTGTATCTCAGGTGGACTTCGACTTTTCTTTGTCTATCATTCGTTCGCGTGACTAGTGTTAGGTCCATGCTACAATTGTCTTTGTATGTCGAATAAACTCTGCAACAAGACTGCATTAATTTCCGTTTTCTTCTCTTGCTCTTTTATCAACCTCTTGTTGGCGGCCTTCCAGCTCTGCAGTTCGACCATGAGGCTTCTCACAGTCTCAGCTAGATCTGGAGGGGTCTCTACCGCTCTCCTTTCATTAGACTCTTCGTCTCTATTGTGGGATCCATCCCCCACTTCATGGTGCGTCACCATTCTATTCGTCTGTAGTTTCCCGCGGTTGATCGTCCACTTGTTGTGCAGGAAAAAACACTTATTGTTAGTCAACATTATATTCATTCACAATCAGCGCATAATTCATATTTTTCAAATCCGTACACATAATAGGAATTTTCATTCTTAACTTTGACTTTTGATAAGGGGGTTAGGATAGAGAGTTACTCCTTTTAAGAGTACTTCAAATGGATTTTATACACAACTCATTCATGAGCCCAAGCAAGCCAAGTGTTGTAACCATGCTCTGATACCAATTTGTCACACACCCACTACGGCAACCTATATTTTTCATCTTTTCTTCAAGGGACAGAATCCCCGAATTTCTATGGTGCCTAGCGTAGACCATCCCTTCGCTTATCCTCCTCCATGTGATCATTGTTTATGACCATAGGCCTTAAAAAAAAGGCGCTTCCAGCTTTCACGTTTTGGGATTTTTGTGTGCAAGTTCTCCCCAGCTCCCTGTCCCTTGAAATGATGAAACCCGAAATGGGGTTAACAAGCTCCTTGGCTCCCCTTTTTCCTACTCCATGCGACCACCTCAGTGAACACACACTAACACCAAATGGCACTACCGGAACTTGACTTTTGAGATTATTGTTGCAAGGAACCCTTGTTCCTTCAATCCCCAAAACCTGAAATCCTGGTATCATCCAGATCTACAGTCCAGATCATTGACTTGATCAACAGCCCAGATTAAATAACGGCATTATACCTTTCAGGATTCTGGCAGGGTCTTCACTCATATTTCCCCGATCTCCAGAACCTCGGTGGCTTTAGATATTCACCACGCGTCCTCTACAAATGGACGGTCCAGATTCTTTCGGGACCCAAAATGTTGATTCCCGAGTTTAGACCCTTGATTAATTGCTAGCGCCTACCTCCTTCTTCTACTACATGACCCTATCCTGTGACCTAGGGCTCATACATTGAGTGCATCGGGGTTTCGTATACCGGGATTTCACGACTTGTGAAGATGAGGGGTATTTCCCTCTGGTTTCCTAGATGTCGAAACGCCAAAACTTATTCACACTAAACCGGCTCATCCACAGAGCGCGTCGTGGTTTCGTATACCAAGATTTTGTGACTTGCAAAGACGAGGGGTCCTTCCCTCTGGTTTCCTGGATGTTGAAACGCTGAAACTTATTCACACTAAACCGATGGTCCATATCACTCATGGATCAAAGACCACGATCACATCGCGATTTCACGAATCGTGAGTTCGTGCGGTCTTACCCTTGACCACTCCAAGTCGCGAGTCAGTGAAATGCTACCTAACTGCCATGTGTCTTGTGCCGATGGACGGCTCCTAATACTTCAGGACTTTCAGCACTTCGTTGAGTCCACTCTCCTGCCTATGCAAGGGTTAAGATCGAAGGTCAATAGAGCTTCGACAGATCCTTGGGTCTATGGTCCTGGATCCCATCTCTACTTGCAAAGGCTGAAGGGGTCGAGGTATCAACGCTTGCGCTCCTCCTCTAGATCCATCGGTCTTGAAAAATATGGGGTATTTCTGAAAGGATTCCGACCGTTAGTCTACCAAACAATGGGGTATTCCCTTTCGATAATTGGACTCGCTATCCTTTCTTAGCTTGATTCACGAGATTTAACCTCTCGGGGCTTCGAAATCCCACGACTTCGAAACCTAAGATAACTACTCTTTCTTGTACAAGGTTTCTAGACCCAAGTCATCTGGACCTTTAGATGATTCTTGGGTAATTATCCCTAGGCTTGGTGACCTGACTGAGATGCCTTCCTAATTCGTAGAGCTATGAACTCTGTGACCGGGGTAAAGTAAACTCATGGGTTTTCTATAACGGTAGTCTTTTCAAGGAACTCACTCCGACTCTGAAATGTGAGGAAACTCCCCAGAAAAAGGTGCCTTCGGGAAATTAAACCAAGACAAAGCATGAGTCAAGTAGATGGGACAACTATCAAGAGAACGGACTCATATTCTGAACTTATTCATTCTATACATAAACCAATTATGGTTATATATAAGTATAAGCATGCATCCATTATTCCCAATCAAAACACAAGGCAATCACTTCTATATAGAAACCATTTATGAGCGTATAAACATGAGCATGCATTCAGGATATTCAATTCAAAATACAAGACATAAACACTTATCAGAAACACCAGGCATGACGCGACTACTGAGAGGGGTTCTCGTTTCCACCCAACCATAGGCTCAGTGACTCCAAACAGATTTACCACTAGCCACCCCTGAGCTATACCATGATGCTTGAGATTCAGTCTCCTACTTCCAGCTCAATGGAAGTCAAGGATGAAGGTTACTCTCCTCCTACTCCTATGTTCAGAACTCCTTGTATTTCCAGAGTTCCTCACGGTTCTCTTCCGTGATCCCTATCGTGTGTGTTCTCTTCTTGTTCCCCACACTTCCTTTCTTTCCTTTTCTGCAAGATTGTGTGTGGCGCGAATTCCCCCGTCCATGGTCAGGTCTGAGAGCTTCTATGGATGGGTGGTTCGCCCCCATCCCCTCATTAACTTTTAAGGAGCCTCCCCACCTACCATCCTGACGGGTAATCCATTCCAGGGTCAGAGAGTTGCTCTTGGTATTTGAGAAAGTAAAAACCAGTACGGTATTGGTTCGGTGGAAGTTAACGCAACCATTCCAGGTCCCTTCCACCACCTCTCATTAGCCATCATGGCCTCTTTTAGCACATCTGCTCCCAGCAGTCATGCAACTCGTATTCATAACATAATTTACATTTATCAACCTTTTATACAAAGGTTTGTCAAATTAAACATTCACATCTTTGATTTTTCCATAGTTCTTGGCCAATATAGTTATTTTTACAGGTTGGGGGAAACAAGGTGTTACAATTGTGTATCTATGTTGCAGCTGAGATGGATAGCTATGAAACTTCAAATTATAATATTCCCACATTGGTTTTAGCACCATCAAAATTCAATGCCAACTCTTTGGCCACCTTTGGATGCCCCATCTACATCTTTTGATAGAAATTGATGCAACCTACTCTCTAAAAGGCATCTCTGATCAAAGGCTCAAAATCAATTAATTGCATGTCATAGGGATTTGTTCTCACTATTTCACCTCCCTTATGAGTATTCTTATGTTGTTTACTATCCATACTGATGTTGAGGAACACTTTCTTGAGTTGTAATGACAGGTAGATGTATTAAAACAGGGAATATAAGAGACTAGGTTTTTTATGGCGAATTGTTTTCAATAGGCTGAACTTGTACAAAATTTATACGAATCACTTTATGCACATTCAGGAATGAGATGTGGCATTCTTCAAATAGGATATATAAAGAAAGGAAACTGGAATTTATAATAAGAGGGAGACACATGTGAATTCTCTACTTAAAATAAGGTTTTCATGACAGTACAAGTATCATTTATCAACATGATAATGCATGCAATATTTAAATCTAGCTCGACAGTTGATCAAACACAAAATCCATGCTGAGAAAAGAGAATTCATAGCACTAAGTTTGAAGCACATATTTCGCAACACCAAAGTAGAGAGTTCACAGCGCTAGGGAATATCAATGGAGCAAAAGAATTTTGAGTAAGGGGAAGGATAGATGAGGTCTGAGAGGTAATGAGGTTTAATAAACAAGGTTCAAAGCATGAAGGAAATGGATTTGAAATTAGGAAGTAGTATAATAGAACAGTTCACAGAGACGAGGGGTGAAACCAGCAAAAACCTATCCTTCAACCTTTAAACAATGTGTAAATTCTCATGGAGTACCTAGTGGACTTGTGTTTGTTGTTGATGTTGTTAAGTTGGAACGGGAATGTCTGCAAGTAGTTGAACCTACAACTCTCCTCTTTGGCCAATTCACATCACCTAGTTCGTAGTGCCTGTCTGTACCACCAGGTTTGTAGCGTCGAGCTCAAACACGATTTGCACACTTGGAGCAAACTGTTAGAAAGATTTATGACATAACCCCTGGAAATTGGTTTAAAATACAACCTATGAAAACAATGAGATATTATTTGACATGACCCATAAATTCAACGATGGAAATGAATGCATGGAGTACTTTGAATGCGCTGCGAACTCTCCTAGTGAGTTGGCAGCACATAGATCAAATCTGATTTGACAGCGAAATGGGTAAAAGGTGACAAAGGAGGATCTTGCGCACACCATGGAGGTGTGACATGTCAAGATGATGATGGACAGTTTCAAATATGTGACTCATGAAGGTTTATTCAACTTGTCATGATAACAAAGACAAAACCCAAGACTCTAGACCAAGGCCAAACTAACCTTAGCTTATTTAAATCAAAATTTGAAATATGACTATAGAAAGAACTCATAAAAACCTGTGACTCAAAATCAAAACTGAAATGATTTTTGACCCTTACAATTCTATGTGATAACATTTGGCTCCACAGGGGATGGCATGCTCCCTGGGAGCTGCCAAGAACATGATGTTCCAGTGTCTTATCCAAGGGCTATGGGGTCATTATTTAAAGAAAATAAGACAGACTAAAAATGGATATTTACAATGAAAGGAAAGCCACTCATGGATTTAAGAAAACTATTTCTTCAGAAAATTCCCATTGATCGGGCCACCAGAAAATTCAGTATCTTCTAAGCTCTGCAATTTAAAAGTGTTGTTTTGAAAAACTTCAGAAATCTTGAAAGGACCAATCCACAAGGATTCTAATTTACCATGTTTACCCTTGTCTTTCCTTTATGCATCCCATTTGAGAACCAGGTCTCCTAGCTGGAAAGATTCCTTTTTCACCTTCTTGTCAAAAGCTTTTTTGATTTTCTGCTAATGAATTTGTGCTTTATCAAAGAGTTTCTCCCTAGTCTGTTGTGCTTCCACTAGTTGGTGTATCCTTTTGATCATGTCATATGGTTCTCCTTGTTTTTCATGAAGAAACTTTTCCACATGTAAGTCTAATTGAGTAGGAAAAAAAGCTTCAATTCCATAGACCATCTAAAATGGAGTAGTGCCAATTGATCTCTTGGTAGTTACTCTATCTGCCCATAGAGAAAACTTCAAATTTGAATCCCAATACTTTTTTTGTCCTCCAACAGTTTTTTGATGATTTTTACTAGACTTTTGTTGGAGGATTTTTCCAAGCCATTACCTTGAGGGTAATAAGAAGTACATTGAATGAGCTAGATCCCAAAATTTTCACAAAACTTGATCAGAGGTTAAGCTTTAAAGGTTGTTGCATTATCAGTCACAATATTTTTAGGACAACCAAACCTTGACAAAATATCTTTCAGGAAGCCAATAACCACTTTATGTGTTTCATTTCTTGTGGGAATGGATTCTATCCACTTGGTGAAATAATCAGTGGAAGTCAGGATCCAACGATTCTGGCCACTTCAAGCTGGATAGATTTCTCCAATGAAATCTAATCCCCATTGTCGAAAAGTATCATATACCATTATGGGCTTCAGAGGCAAAGATTTTAGTTGTTGGTTTCCTGAGAATTTCTGAAATTTATCGCGGGCCCTGATCTTTACACATACATTAGTGAATAAATTAGGCCAGAAGTACCCAGCTATGAGTAATTTATATGTTGTGGTCCTCCACAAATGATGAACTCCACATAGGCTATCATGAAAATCAATCATGGTTTGCTTTGCCTCATCTGGGTCCAAGCATCTTAAAAGAACCCCTACAAGATCCTTCCAATACAGAACATGATCAACAATGCAATATATGATTGCTTTGAGCTTTAAATCCCTCACCTTAGACTTCTCAAGTCCATTTGGAGGTTGCAATGTCTACAAGAAATGGATGAGGTCCTTGTACCAAATACATTCTGTCAATTGGGGGTTGATATGTGAGTTGTTGCTAGTAATATCAGTCTGTTGATATACAAAATTTGCATTCAAGAAATTGACCCCAAGTATCTTACAATTTGATCCAGCTAACAATCTAGCTAAACCTTTTCCTTTCACCAGCTTGGTAGGTTTCATCTCAAGGTCAAATTCCAAAATTTTGGCATTCCACTTACTTCTCTTTCCATCTATGTCAGGCTAAATTAGAATTTATTTAACATAGGCTGAAGGGACATAAGCAATAATTCTAGAATGAAGAACATATACTCTGTTACACGTCAAAATTACTCAACTGGATAAGTGTCGCATGTTCCTCTCAATTGTCGTAAGCGTCGCATCTTCCTTACAACTTTCGCAAGTGTCACAAGTTGTTCACAAGTGTCGCAAACGATGTTCGAGTATACTTCCATGTCGATGACACTAAGGAGGAACTTAAAACATCTCATACACTTGATTTGGAGAAGAGGAATTGATTAACTAAAGTCAAAGGACTCTTGACACCTGAGAAGGGTTTTTAATCAAAGGTTCTAGGGGTGAGCGCTCCCCTAAATCAGTCTAGGGAGCGTTGGCGCTCCCCTTCCCCCTCTGAAGGAGCACTATCCACCTTTAGGGCGTTGGCGCTTCCCTCAAGCTTCCTAGGGAGTGCTACAACGATTTGATGCCCCTTTTGAAGGAGCACTGCCTAATCTGAGGTAGTAGTTGGCCCATTGAGGAGAATAAGGGGAGGATATTTCAAGATTAGAAGGCAGTTGCATTCGAATTCTTGGTTTCATCAGGAGATCCTTGATCTAAGGAGGAGGTTCTTCAACTTGTTCTAAAGATAACTCAAGAGGTTAAGCTTCTCTTAACCTATATAAACAAGCTCTATGATGGTGAAAAGGAGGAAGAATTTCTAGCATGAAACCTATGATCTCATAGGAAACACACAGTCAGCCAGAGGAGAGTGATCAGTGAAGCTATTGTTATCCAGATTGTGGATCTTTCGAGCAAGGGTTAGACGAAGGGGACTTGACAAAGCTATCGCATTCGCATCCACGATTGTAAGTATTGTTGTCGTTATTCTCATTAATATGACATGCTTGGCCTGTTTATTTCTAGTTTGTGTCTGATGTTACATGAACTTATCATTGATATATAGATCTGTTTTCAAGCTAATATCAATAGAGTAGGAAGTGGTTGTATCTTGTTTGTCCGCAGAACTCAGCGAGGAGAAAAGGATCGGAGCGCAACTCGGAGCGTGCAGGGACAAACGTCGATAAAAGAGGTACTTATGTTATCATTCCTTCTCATGTATTAGTTTAGATGGATTTGAAAGGAAGTCAGTGTCCACGTTAAGAATTTTCTATCTTAGAGTTAAGGTCACGATCTTAGAGGCAATCTACCTGTCCGCAGGGAGATTTTCCTAAAACATACTCTGAAATATTTGAGGGATTTGACCAAAGCATAAGATTTCTTCTCCATGATGTCATACCTGATTTTAGCATCTCCCAAATCCCTGCTGAAAAAATAAATAGGTTGCTCCATTCCATATAAAAAAAATTGAAGGAGGACATCAACCAATGTATCATTTGAGGCAAAAGAAAATATCAGAAATTATTTTGAATAATTAGGGCTGATAACAACAGGTTCCTCAGCCAGTGCTTGTTTAATTTGATGAAATGAATTTCTAGCTTCAAGTGTCCATTTAACCTCATTTCCCTTTCTCAGCATGGATGTGATAAACTTAGCCAACTCAGCAAAATTAGAAATGAATCTTCTCAAGAAGTTTATCTTACCTAGGAAGGACTGAATTTATTTCTTGGGCCTAGGGAGAGACATAGTCTTGATGGCCTCTACTCTACTTGGGTCAATATTTAGCCCTTCAGCTGAGACAATATGTCCCAACAACTTACCTTCCTTCATAGCAAAGATGGACTTCTTGGGATTAAGTGACAGTCCAAATGTTGATAGTGCTCTTGATCAAATTTTGAAAACATTGTGATGTCATCCAAGTAGATCACCACAAACTTATCATTTTGCCCAATAAAAGTAATATCCATTGCACACTGAAAATTTTCCCCTGCATTCATGAGACCAAAGGGAATCTTGGCATACATGAATGAACCCCAAGGAGTGGTGAATGTTGTATTTTCCCTATCTTCAAGCAAAACATAAATATGATCGTAGCCTGAAAATCCATCAATCATGGACATCATAGTTGATCATCTCACCCTTTGAAAAATATGTTCCATCTTAGGCAAGGGGTAATTATCTTTCCTAGAACACCTGTTTAAATTTATGAAATCAATACAAAGTCTAATTTCTCCATTCTTTTTCCTAATAGAGACAAGATTAGATATCCACTCAGAATACCTCAAACGTATGATGATCTGAGCATCAAGCAATTTTTTGACCTCCTTCTCCATGATGGGCAGCAACATAGGATTGATGTTCCTTAGTTTCTGTCTAAATGGTTTAGTATCATACTTCAAAGGTATTTTGTGTTCAATAATGCTAGTGTCATAAGCAAATTCTTTTAGAAGTTTGATATACTTGTATCTTTGTTTTTCTAACAGACTACTAGATAGCTTGACATACTTGGGATTTTCATTAGTACCTAGAATGTACTATGTCAAATCAGCATCTTCATTTGAACCTCTCACCTTGATAGCCACGCCATTACTATCACATAATCTCTAATGGAAGCAATACCCTTGGGATATGATTGCTAGGAAACTGGAAAATCTTGTCGTCTGCAATATTGTTCAAGAATTTATCAACATGAGGATTGTTTTCATTATATAGGTCTTGATAAATATGAAGTGCAGAAAATTCATCTATTGTTTCAAGAAATATTTTTATCTCAATATCATCTTCAAAAACCTTCCAATGTTTGACATTGTCATGTATGGAAGGCCTATATTTTACTTCAACATTGTACTTGAGTTTAGCATGTAGTGGAAATTTAAAGTTACTAGAAGAAACAACTAGGGAATTAGCCAATGCATTTTCTTCTCTAGGAACTGTTAGAAATGGGGAAAATAACAGAAAAATATACTTTTCAAAAATCTATTAGCTAGATCAGCAAGTACAAAATAGATCTATATAAAAACTCTGATCAGAGATACATAAGAAATACAGTAGATCTGAAAACAATAATTAGATCTAAATTATAAATATTTCTAAACATGCAAACTAGTAGATCTTAGTACAACAATCATATATATAGAACATTAAAAATTTATGAGCATACCAATTAGTAGATCTGGGTTTAAACAAATAAATCAAACTGAAGTAATAATGCAACTGAAACTTACCTCTGAAAAATACCTCTTGTGCAATGAAGGAAGAGCTTGGCACACAAGTGAGATGTACACCTCTGAATTATGCTCAGATCTAGTTTTGGTCTCATGGATCAACCACTAAGGGTTATATCTCTGTCAAAGAGAATATGAGACTGCTTTGCCACAACAGAAAACCCTAAAAAAAAACAAGAACCCCAAACTGATATCTTGAATAGTAAACCCTTATCTTAGCCACACAGAGAGAGGAATCTACCAGCTAAAGAAAGTGTGATAGCAAATGATAATGAGCCTGGAAGGAAAGTTGCGGCCCAATTTAATTCTAAATATGTACATAGAGGTAGACGGCAGCCTTCAGAGGGGATCTGTAGTTATGTCACTCAGATCTTACACAAAGATAGAAGGGTCGGTTGCTTGAATGAAGGTAGTGGTTGCTTGAATGAAGGTAGAGTTGTATAGCAAGGTGGTCGGCTTCAAGAAAAAAAAGAATATATGATGAGTGAGGGGTGGTCGGCTGCTAGGAATGAATAGATCTTAGTAGTAAGGGAGACCTGGCAGCAGCAATCAACTCAGCAAGGGCACAATCATCAACCCAGCACCTAGAACCACCCTCTAGCACAAAGATACGTGAGCCAAACTGAATAGTCAAGGAGGCTACAACACTTAGGAATAAAAACTCATAGCTATCCACCACTTAGATGAGGAGAGAGTGAGTGAGTATAATAGAATAGTGAGGGAAGGGTTCTTATTTATAGTTTTAGGCTATGGCTTAGGTTAATAAAATGACATATTAATTAATATAAATATTAAATTAATAGGTCAAATTAAATATTAATTAATGTTTCTAATATAACCTTAAAAACCCTAAAACACAAAATTAAAAACCCCACTCATACCCAAACTAAAAAATCAAGGGTGAAGATCAATCAAGTGGTTATAAAGGACAAACGGGTTTTCGTAGTGGAAAAACATGTCCTTATGAATCTCAAGGTGACCAATTAACTTTATTATCACCGCATAACAGGATACATCACACAATGTGGTCATGCCCATCTTCATAGTCTCCCCTAGGTCCTATGGACCATCCTAGGATAGAGGAAGAGGATCAGACATCAACACATCTTGGTATTACACCAAGATCTACATGGTCAAAGACCAGGTTTCCCCATAACACATTTGGGGTCTTATCCACCAAGGGATAAGACCAAGGATCAACCCATGCTTTAGGCATGGTTACCCTGGAACACATCCAGGGGCCCTAGGAACATCTAGGGACTTATATCAACCACCAAGGAACACATCCAAGGATCAATCCAAGTTGAGGGAAAGGATTCCCTGGAACACATCCAGGGGCCCTAGAATACATCTAGGGTCTTTACTGCTTGGTCCTAGACCAAGAACCCTAGTCATCTACTGGGGGCCCTCACAAGGGTCTTTTTCCATGGCTCTAATTGCTTGGTCCTAGACCAAGAACCCCAGGTATTATTCCATCCTCCAGGAGAATAGCTCTTCCAGCTGCATTAAATTCAACACTCCCTCTCAACAAGAGAGGCATTCTCAGCAGCACCAAGATTGTCTCAAAAATAGACAAACTTTGTCAAGGATAGTGGCTTGGTCAAAATATTTTTCGTTTGTTCTTCTGTCGGAACATATTGAATACTGAGAATTTTCTTCTACACCATGTCCCGAACATAGTGATATCGCATCTCAATTTGCTTCGACCTATCATGAAACACCATATTCTCGTAGAGCTTTATACATCTCTAGTTGTCACAGTGGATGAATGTGGGTTCTAGATCTACACTGGACAAGTCTGAAATTAGCTTCCTAAGCCACACTGCTTCTCTCCTAGTAGCACTTGCAGCAATGTATTCTTCTTGTGCAATGCTCTAGTCTATGGAGCCCTTTTTCCTACTGGACCAGGAGATCATCGTTGAACCTAAACTAAAGAAATATATGGAAGTGCTCTTCCGATCCACTATACTACCCATCCAATCTGAATCTGTATATCCATGAATAATTACACCTCCACTCGAAGTCTATTTGAGACATGTTGGCCCTTGACCAAGTTTTGGAGATCCTTGGTCATGTTTGACCTCTTTTGGAACTTCTATAGGTTGGTCGAAGGTGGAGTGCAAGTCGAAGCGGAGATCGCGGCATATCGGCCCCTTTTTAGGGTTGTTTTGGGATTAGGGTTTATGTAATGGGTATGGGATGTCGGCCCATGGATTTACCCATGCTTATGTAAATTCTAACCTTGTACAATGTCTACTATGAACAGATATTCAGAAAAGAACAGAAAAGATACAATGGCAAATACAAACATTACACAAAGATTTTTCCCCTGGAAACCCAAACCGGGGAAACCAGCATATATTATATTCATTCATTGTGTTACATTGTTTACAATACAATATACATATAGGATCCAGAGGCATACAAAACCCTAACCCAATGACCTAGATTAGTCCAAAACCATAATTCCTTAACCGAAAATAGAAAACCATCGGAAAAAACCATGTGCCAAAAAAACCACCTAAATACATGACACGTTTCTCGAGGTAGGTGTCACATTTCTCGAGGCAAAAAAAAAAATTGGGGGGCACTACCCACGGACCCCCACGCAGGGGGCTTCGTTACCCTGCACATCCCTCTAACCCCCCTGAGCACCTGGCGCATACGCTCACACACTACTACTTGTGCAAAGAATATAACCCATACCCAACATTCTCCCACTTGTTCTTTTCTTTGCATACAGGGGGTTACAGGGTTACATAGTCAAAAATCCAGGGAAGCAATGCCCATGGATCCTCTACACCAAGAGAACTTTTCAGTGCTCACAAATTTTGTTAATGAGTCTGGAACATTCTTCAAAGTGTCCACCTTCATCAATGATACTTTCTTTTCTTCAATCATGTCTCTCACAAAGTGATATTGAACATCAATGTACTTTGTCTTTGAATGATAAGCAGGGTTCTTTGCCAGAAAAATTGCACTCTGACTGTCACACTCAATTTTCTACAAACTCAATTTCACACTAGAGGCATATCTTAGGCCATACCCAATTGTGCCTCATATATATCTCAATATATGTTTTGTTGTTGTCTAGTGAGTCTGTCTCGGTTGACTCATGAAATGACTGGGCATGCTCACTACATGGCATGAATCAAGTCTGGTGTTAACCAGATACATCAGTGATCCAATCAGTTATGGATCAATATCGTCTAAATCATCATCATTCATTTTCTTCAAATCCATCACGATGGTTTTGCATTATGCCATACTGAACTTCTTAAGTATTCCCACTGTATGTTTTTCTTGACTTAGGAAAATATCATCAGTCCTCTGTCATACTTATTGTCCCAAGAAGTGGTGCATCATACTCATATCCTTCAACTCAAAATCAAAATTCCAAGCTTACTTGTATTCAACAATAAGTCATCAAAGTCAAGCTCTTGTCACCAATACTATAATAATATATGCTTGGATCAACAACACTCTTGCTAAAACCCAAACTCATCAAGAATCCATCCATATGATATAGTTTCTAACTCATAGATAGTAGTATGGATGGAATTGTATATGTTTTACTGGATCAAGTGTCTCATCATACAAAACTCCCTTTATTTGTGATAAACCTCTAGCTATAGGTCTCATTTTGTATTTCTTGACACTTTCATCAGTTGTATGTTTGATCTTATGGATCCACTTGGAAGTTACCACAGACTTCCCTTCTGGTCCCTGAATAATATTTTATACATCAATTTTAAGGTATAGTGGTATTCTTTTGTTATGGAATATTTCCATACCTGTTATTCTATTGCTTCTCTAAGACAAGGAGGCTCAACATCAATAAGGTGGCTCATGACTGAAGGATAGCTTGAAAATTTATTTTTTCTTTCTCAGAATGTGCCTTGAGAGGCTTGTATGTCTCTTGCAGAGTGAGTCTATGTAGGCCTTTTATGGATTACTGCAATATCTCTGAACATATCAACTAGAGAAACTGGATCAACTGGAATAATGTATGTCTCCCTATGGATTGTTGAAGGGGGAGAAGGTATTGTCTCACTATCAATATCCATCTGAGATTTTCTAGATCTTTGAAAGGATTTCTTTCTTATAGGGACATTGTTTCTGATTTTTCTTGTATGATGAACAAATATGGTTTTTTCATCATACAAGAAAAATTGTTTTTACCCCTGCATCTTCCATTTTTCTTATAGAAATCAAATTTCTGGCCATACCTGGGATGTGTAGAACACTAGGCAGTGTTCTAATCCTTCCATCTATGAGTCTCAACTTGACCCGTCCTCTTCCTATGATTTTGGTTGTCAAATCATTACCTAATAAAACATTACCTCCATCATACTTTTCATATTCACAGAACCACTCCATGTGGGGAGTCATATGAAAGGATGCACCAGAGTCAATCAACCATGCCTCATGATCTGCATGTGTGCTTGAAGAGGCCAAGTACACATCCCCTCCTTCTTCCTTGGAGGTATTTTCTTATGTAGAAGAAGATTCTTCAGATCCCTTTTTTTTCTCAACTTTGGATCTACACTGCTTCTTGTAGTGCCCTTCTTTTCCACACCTCCAACATACCCTTACAAACTTTCCAGGAGATTTAGATCTACCCTTAGACTTAGATCTCCCACTTGAGAAATTAGATCTATTTCTTTCCTGGGAACGTTCTCTTGCAAATAATGTGTTTGTGCTATGTCCTTCCATATTCTTTCGTCTCATCTCCTCCGACAACAAGGATGAGACAACTTCTTCAAACTTCAAATAAGTTGTATTACTACCTATGGTCACAACCAGACTATCCCACGAGTCTGGTGAAGAACACAACAAACTGATACATTTATCTTCATCTGAAATTTTAATCTCAACAGATACTAACTAACTTACCACAGTATTGAAGACGTTCAAATGCTCTGCAACCGAGTCTCCATCTCTCATCCTCAAGTTATACAGCTTATTTCTCAGGAATAGTTTATTTACCAGGGACTTAGACTGATACAAATTCCCCAACTTTTCCCATAAATCCTTGGTTGTAGCTTCCTCTGACACATTCAGTAATACTGAATCGGAGAGACACGGTCGGATTGTGCTCTTTGCCTTCCGATCCATCTTTTTCCAGTCATCTGCAGAAGTTCCTGTAGGTGCAGTACCTGGATCTACCGTGATCCACTGATCTTTGTCCACCAAAATATATTCCATCTTGAGCTTCCACAGCTCAAATATTTTCCCATTAAACTTCTCGATCTCCATCTTCGAATTGATTTCCATTTATTTTCACCTGAAAAACAATACCGCAGATCTCCCACTGTAACAAGGCTTATCACAGTCCCAAGCCAAACCCTTGACCACAAAGGCGTCCCCCTAAAGCCAATAAAGCTCTGATACCAAATGTAAATTCTAACCTTGTACAATGTCTATTGAAAACAGATATTCAGAAAAGAATAGAAAAGATACAATGGAAAATACAAACATTACACAGATATTTTTCCCCTGGAAACCCAAACCGGGAAAACCAACATATATTATGTTCATTCATTATGTTACATTGTTTACAATACAATATACATATAGGAGCCAACGGCATCCAAAACCCTAACCCAATGACCTGGATTAGTCTAAAACCCTAATTCCTTAACCGGAAATAGAAAACCATCGGCAAAAACCATGTGCCGAAAAAACCACCTAAATACATGACATGTTTCCCGAGGTAGGTGTCACGTTTCCTGAGGAAGAAAAAAAAAATTGGGGGCGCTACCCCCATACCCCTGCACCCCCCTCTAACCCCCCTATGCGCTCGACGCATATGCTCACATGCTACTACTCATGCAAAGAATATAACACGTAACCAACAGTTTAGGCCCATTTTGTAATGTATATATAGATATCTAGGTGATGTAGGAAGAGGCCAATATGCTAAGTGAGAATATTTGTGGATGCTTTGTGCATACTATGTGTTAAGAACTTGCAGAGCTAAGTGCAACTGATTGTAAGAAGCTTGTGTATAGACGGTAAGAAGGCTTTGTGATTAAACCTAGCTCGGGGAAGGAGGATCTGGCGAGGTGTGCGCAGATCTCCTATCCTATGCAGAGTGGGATCCTATTGCTATGTACTTGTAGAATACTGAGAGAAGATAATAAAGAAGAAAATAATTGGTCGACGTAGCCCCACACTTGGGTGAACCACGAATATCCTTTGTTATGGTTTCTTTATGCATTTTGGTTATTGTCTTTTGTATGTAATTTAAGCTTAAGTGCAGTAATGAATGTTTAGAGGAATCTAATATGATAGCTTAGTTCTTAAGTAATGTGAATAAATGCTAGATCTAATCTTTTTCCATGTGCTAAGTGCTTAGATGTGTTAGATCTGGTAGAATATTGCGTTGTTTTGTAATTAGTGTTTGGATTTGCGATGTGAATAAGGGTTAATTACTAATGAATGTTAACTGCTAAGTTATTTGTTAAGTGGTATAATCACATATATGTGTCCCAACTAGGTTGCAGACATTTGAGTCCTGCAACCACCCCTGCCTCTACCTCGGGTGAGACTTCATCTTCTTTGTAGGTGTTTCCGAAAGGGTCGATAGTTAGGTTTTTTTTGGTGTGATGTTAAAGCATTGAACCCTGAGTCTGCCCATGTGCCAACAAATGGTTCTGTTGTCGGGACCTGAAACTGTGATTGTTGGGAACTGAAGAAAAGAAATCTTTGTGTGTAGATCTATGCTTTAGTGCGCAGTATTGACTTGTGAATCTCTGTGCTGAGAAGAGAAGTCTGATCTGAAGAAAAGAGGTAAGGCCTTGAATCTTTGTGCTCTGAGAAAGGTGAGATAAGTAAAAAAAATTGTTTCGAAAGAATGGATCTAGGTATGTTTGATAAATTTTGTCCTAGTCTGAAAACTAGGGCACAGTTAGATGAAAGAAGATTTGATATGAATAGATATGATAGAAATAATGAAAGGTATGTTATTCCCATGCATAGAAAGAATGTTTGGACTACAAATGGATGCAGGATCCTAGAAAAAAAAAATTGCAGGTTTGTTACTGTGATCCTAGTGCACAGTACAAGAAGGGTTGGGGATCATTTAACAGAAAGAGAGGATTAACCCTTTGTTACAGTTTTAGAAGACCGAGACATCTTGCTAAGGAATGACCTGGTAGAAGACCTAGTTGTCTTTGTTGTAAAGCTATGGACCATGAAGTTTTGGATTGTCCTGGAATGATTGCTAAAGATGAAAAGATGAATATGAAACAAGAAAATGATGAGACAAGCCAAGAAACTAAGGATATGATAGAACCCCAGAAAGAATCAGAGAGTGTATTACTACAAATGAAAGAAACCTTGAATGACCACAGAAATATCAACTTATCATAGGTATTAAAAGAGAAAGAGTACATAGAAACAAGAATATGAGACTTCAACATAGACTGTGTCCTAGATGAGGAAACACAGGTGAATATTATGACAGAAAGAACTTGGGAAATTTTTGGAAATCCTGCTATGGTTCCTTCATTAGGAGGAATATGATTATTTAGAGTAAAGTTGATAACCCTATGTGGAAGACTTACCTAGATATATATGATTTCTCATGGCACTTCGACAAAAGAAGAATTTGAGATCGTTAAGTTTGTTGAGAACAACACCCCATTTGCTATCATGCTAGGAAAAACCTGGATTGAGAAAGATCAGATACAAAGGAAACAAGAAGAGGAGGATCTAGAACAGAAAAAGAAAGAACTAAGAGATTTCATGGCTAGGAGAATAGTGCACTTACTGGAAGAAAAAGAGAACCAGTCGAAGCTACTAAAGACCAAATATATGGATGTCGAAGTTGAAATGACATAGGAAGACTAGAGACACCTTCATGTACAAGAGAGTAGAGCACCTACCCCAAAAAGAGAAGAAGTATTACCCTTGAATCTTATGAAAGACCCTCCACAGTGCGAAGTTATCATGCCAAGAGGAGATAATAACAATAATGGAAAGAGTAAACCAGTGATTCATATCATAGGAAAGAAGGCCAGAAAGATCAATAAGAAGAGGGAAAAGTTAGAAAAATTACAAGAAGTTCCATAGAATACTTCACAGAAGAAAGGTTTCCAGAACTCGAAGTTCGTCGGAATATCAGTACAGCACAGATTGGAACTTCGCCATGACGAAGAAATATGACCATTGGAGGCAATATGATCGTTCAATCGACGCTCCCGAACAGTTAGGAAAGCATTTATGGCCTAAAAGTTTGCCATTGGACCGTTGGGACCGTGCCATAACGGATGGAATCACATTGAATAAGGCTTTGCGACCCATTTAAAGAAACAGTTACAGTGATATTTATTTATCCTGTCGAGTGTTGCACCGAGAACACTTTTTCCAATTGTGATTATCTGAGCCCAAAGAGAACTAGTTGATTTCACGCAGTGATCATTGAGACTTTTCCATCCATTCTGTTAACAATGAGTATTGTTCATCGACCTGAGATATCAGATCTCGAGTGTGCATGTCGGATGAAATTAGCGCAGTAGAAAAATAATTTGAAGAGATTCTATTAGACCTCATGGCTGAGAAGGTGATGTCCGCAGGCATCCAAGCCTCATCGACGCAAGGAGTGCAAGCCTTCCCATCGACTGCTCGTGGATCTGGACCATCTCGAGTTGCGACAGAGAAAAGAATCAAGCATCGTGATGACTTGGCAAATGCGAAGCTAATTCTGTCCATCCTACCCGCCTACATCCCACCCCTGGCCAGTGTGTTGAGTCATGACAGTGTCCTGAGGGACTTCGACTACACGGTCATCACTGCGTACCTTCCAAAGGGAATACAAGCAGTCATACCACAGTTGGAGAGGATTCCAACCTTGAAGATCAGTGACTATAACCTAGGAGACCGCAAGAGCTATGGCATGCTCGCACCTCAAAAATATTTGACCAATACCAAGGGGAAGAAATCAAAGATCATCCCCCAACCGTGGACTATGGACATCGCGAGGTCCATTGTCTTAAACGTGATGAATATACCACATTTTGGAAGGCACCAAGAGGTTAACGTGTGCGTTAATATCCTGTTGTCATGCTTTCATGGAGGGTATCTATGTTTAGACAGACGCATCATTGTCGATCCAGCGCTAATCCATAGGATCACCAGATTGAGCATGCAGGGACCAGACCCACAAGACTTTTATCTAGGGAAGGCTGCAGACCATGCCCTTGATCAGAGGATCAAATTCACCTACGACGATGTAGAGAAAGGGACGCGAGGCTACAAGGTAGCCTCCATTCAGAATGGCACAGTGCGGATTTCTTGCTAATTGATTGTTGGTAAGCTAGTATGAAATAACAGACCCACGCAGGTCACAGGGTTTTTCGTTGACCTTGCAAGAAAATGCATGGAAGGACTACAAATGAACTGGGTCAATCACCTAGTCAATCAATTAGAACTGGATTGTCGCGAAGCTCAGGATCATTGATATGAGTTCCATTTTATCTGGTTGTTGATCCTCATTGCATTCACTACTTGGGAGATGCTAGAAGGTGCGACCTTCCCTAACTTTGAGTTGTTCGAGCCACTAGCTACGAAGTTCACCACTTTCTAGCATTCGAGCGATATGGGGAAAAAATGGCAGTCGAACGTAGTATTCCATACCTACTACCTGTAGCTGAAGAGGGATATTGAGTATTTCCCTCGTATGGCACCGAATACCCTAAACAAGTTCAGGCCCCTTATGAAGTTCCACGCAGATAGGCATTTTATTTATATTATTGCGTGCGTAGATGAAAGTAAAGAATAACTTCAGTCCTACTACAAGCTCACGGAGGAGGACCTAGAGGAAATCACTAAGGAATGGCCCGCGGAGTTCCTTATACCAGTTGACCAGGCAGCACTGTCTGATCCCAACCTCATTGTAAGTCTGGTGGTTACTCGCGAAGAGTATGATGCACCAAGTAGCAGCAGGAAGAAAAAGAAGGAAGATGTCAGGAAATACACAGCACATCAGAAGAGAATGCATCAGATTCACCTAGTGGAGGAGGAGATGACAAAGTGGGAAAAGAAGAGAAAGAATGGGAAGAATACAAGTAGAAGAAGGGAAAAGTAACACCGGCTAGGAACCCCCTTTAAGAGGCAGAGACATCCAAGAAAAGAAAGGTTTCCCCCATGAAACCTACATCGTGGAAGAATTCCAAAGCGAGTAATTCGAAGCTCCAGACTTTACTCACGGTCGATGACTTCAACTTCATTATCGCAGTTGTATCAAATGTCTTGGAAGAAATTTTGAAGAGAACTAAAGCCAAACAAGAATCCGTGTATGATAGAATTGAGACAGAGCTGAGAGGAGTACAGCAAGCCCTTCACTCCAGTCGCACAGTGTCCACTACGTGCCTGCCACCAAAAGAACCAGAGTTGGGAGATGAGCCTACCCAACTCCGCAAAATAGCTGACATGACCAAAGTTCACCTTCGTCACATGCAGAAAGAAAAATAATAGACCACAGTGGCCCTGAAGCAAGCACAAGAGGAAATCATAGAGAAACGTCGAGTTGTGCTGCAGGAGAAGGACAACCTCCAAACCAAGTTCGAAGAAAATAAAGCGCAAATCAAGCAGGAGAAATAACAATTTCTCACGGAGCAGGTCATATTTAAAGAAGCAATCAATAGATCACTTCGCTCTATGACAGGCTTGGAGCATATGGAAGAAAACCCGGTAGTAAATCAAGTTGTGAAGCTTGCGGAATCCATTCAGTAGCTTCAACAGAGGGTCGCAAAACTAGAGTTACAAATAGTGCCAAGAACTCTGCAAGAAGTGTGAGACCAAAGAGAAGCAACTTCCCAGAGTGCAGTTGAAAGGATCAAATCATTAGTCGTGGAATGTAAATAGCTAAGCAGTCGCAATGCACAGACTTATGAGTGCCTTACCAAGGACCCTGAACTTAATACATTGGAGTCACAGCTCCAGGAAGCAAAGTAGTAAGAAGCAGCAATACAAGAGTAGTTGAAAGTCCTATCAATAGTTGAGAATATGAAAAGATCCCAAGAACAACGCACGACTCAGCAACAGGTCCATGAAATACAAAGAAAAGTCATGGAAGTGACTCAGAAGCTCAATCCAGTCCAGGATGCAGCTTGCCTACTTTTTGAGGAGATTGAAGGCCGAGGAGCAGAGCTAAAGCAAGTAGTCACTTCGGTAGAACAACGCTTAGACGGACCTGTGAACGAGGAAATTATTCAAGAGTTCGTCGAGCAGGAGGCCTTGGCGCAAAAGAAAGTTGAAGCAGCTCGAGCCAAGCTTGAGGATTTTGAGGCAGAGTTACCCAGACCAGAGTGACTTGGGACAATTCATGGGTGAGCGTTGGGGGCCTATTGGCCTTTGACCAAGTTTTGGAGATCCTTGGTCATGTTTGACCTCTTTTGGGACTTCGACAGACTAGTCAAAGGCAGAGCGCAATTCGAAGCGGATATTGTGGGATATCGGCCCCTTTTTAGGGTTGTTTTGGGATTAGCGTTTATGTAACAGGTATGGGATGTTGGCCCATGGTTTTACCCATGATTAGGCCCATTTTGTAATGTATAAATAGATATCTAGGCGATGTAGGAAGAGGCCAGTGTGCTAAGTGTGAATAGTTGTGGATTCTTTGTGCATACTATGTGTTAAGAACTTATAGAGCTAAGTGCAAGTGATTGTAAGAAGCTTGTGTATAGACAGTAAGAAGGCTTTGTGCTTAAACCTAGCTCAGGGAAGGAGGATCTGGCGAGGTGCGCGCAGATCCCTTGTCCTATGCAGAGTGGGATCCTGTGGCTCTATGCTTGTAGAATATTGAGAGAAGATAATAAAGAAGAAAAGAGTTGGTGGACGTAGCCCCGCACTGGGGTGAAGCATGTATATCCTTTGTTATGGTTTCTTTATGCATTATGGTTATTGTCTTGTGTATGTAATTTAAGCTTAAGTGCAGTAATGAATGTTTAAAGGAATCCAGTATGATAGCTTAGTGCTTAAGTAATTTGAATAAACGCTAGATCTGATCTTTTTCCATGTGCTAAGTGCTTAGATGTGTTAGATCTGGTAGAATACTGCGTTGTTTTGTAATTAGAGTTTGGATATGCGATGTGAATAAGGGTTAATTACTGATGAATGTTAACTGTTAAGTTCTTTGTTAAGTGGTATAACCACATATTTGTGTCGCAGCTAAGTTGCAGACATTTGAGTCATGCAACCACCCATGCCTCTACCTCGGGTGAGACTTCATCTTCTTCGCAGGTGTTTCCAAAAGGGCCGGTAGTTAGGGTTTTTTTGTTGTGTTGTTGAAGCGTTGAACCCTGGGTCTCCTCCTGTGCCAACAAGACCATACGCTATAGTCCCCCAAACATATCTCAAAATATTTTTAACAACAACCATATGTATATTATTCGTTTCACACATGAACTGGTTGAGGGCATTTACTACATAACAAATGTCTGGTCTAGTATGTACCAGGTACATCAATGACCCAATGATCTTCCGATATAAGGTGGGGTCTTCATGATCTGAACCTATAACCTGATCTTGTAATTTCTTTAGGTTAGATATCATTGGTGTGGTCATGGACTTACATTCCATCATGCCAAATTTGTGGAGCACATCAACTGCATTCTTGATCTGTGAGAGAAGGATCTCACCTGGTTTATGCCACACCTCCAAACCCAAGAAATAATTCATAATCCCCAAGTCTTTCATTTCAAATTCTGTTGAAATATCCCTCTTAGTCTGAGCTATCAGGTTTTCCTCTCTAGTGAGGAATATATCATCCACATATAATACTAAGATAACCAGATGATTTTTTACAATCGTTATATAAATATTGGGATCTACTATGCTCTTGGTGAATCCAAGAATTTGTAGAAAATTGTCTATTGTCCCATACCAGGCTCTTGGAGCTTGTTTTAATCCATACAGGGATTTCTTGAGTTTGCATACATGAGATTATTTCTCATGGATCATGAACACTTCAGGTTGTTCGATATACACTTCTTTCTCAACTTCACCGTTAAGAAAAGCAGTCTTAACATCCATCTGGTGAAGTTTCCAACCAAATACTGTGACAAGAGAAATAATAATTCTAATTTAAGTATATCTAGCAACTGGAGCAAAGATATCGTCATATTCAATTCCTTATTTTTGAGAGAAACTATGAGCCACGAATCTAGCCTTGTATTTTTCAATGTTTCCAGCTATTGCATGCTTTATATTATAAATCCATTTGGAGGTTACCATTGATTTTCCATGAGGTCTTGGAACTACTGCCCATACATCATTCTTTAGAATTGAATCATATTCTTCTATCATAGCATATTTACACACTTGATGTTTGGAGGATTCTTCAAATGTGGAAGGTTCTGAATCAATCACAATATTCAACCTAGCTATAAGACCGGAGTACTTATCTGGTTTCTTGCTTTCTCTAAAAGAGCCCTTGGGTGTTGAATGATTTTCTACTTCCTTTAGAATTTTCCGGCACCAGGCTGGTTTCCTTTTAATAGGAAGTTTCTCTAAAGGAAACTCAATAGTATCCCTTGAGGGATCCACTGGAATTTCGGAGGTCTCCTCTCTCTGCTCATCTGGAAGAGGTGAATCTGAAGATTCAAGAGATGGAGCTTCCTGCTCCCCTTAATTACATGGAAGTTCTCTGGCCTGAAGAAAAGATGTTTCTTCATGAAAGGTCATGTCTTTGCTTACCTCGATGAACTTTTGACCTGGGATATAACTTATGTAAGCCTTTTAGGTTACACTATATCCCATAAAAGTTCCTTTCTTTCTGGAGGGTTCTAGCTTAGTCCTCTTTTCTTTTGGAATGTGAACATAGATTGGACTGCCAAAGATTCTGAAGTGATCATCTTAAGGCTTTATACCGGTAAAAGCTTCTTCTGGAGTTTTTGCTTCAAGAGCCTTGTGTGGACATATGTTCTTAATGTAGACTACAGTACTGGCAGCTTCAGCCCAAAGAGATAACGATAAGTTCTCGTCATACATCATGGACTTGGTTACTTCACAGATAGTTTTGTTCTTTCTTTTTGAGACCCCATTCTACTGGGGGTTATACAGTACATTTAGCTCCCTCTTAATATTGTAAGATCAATAAATTTCATCATATTTGAAGGAATCAAATTCTTTACCATTGTCTGTTTTGAAAACCCAAATGTGTCTGTCTGTATGATTTTCAACAAGATTCTTGAAATCTTGAAATCTGCTAAAAGATTCATCTTTAGACTTTAAAAAGTAAATCCAAGTTTTACGAGAACAATCATCAATAAAAATTACATAGTAACTACAACCATTCATAGATGGAGCAATCATGGGCACATAAAGATCAGAATGAATTATATCTAGAATTCCATTAGATTTTCTATTGTTGTGAGGATAGGGTTTATTTGTATTCTTACCGAGTGCACAACCTCTACAAACACTATCATGCTCAAAAGAAAACATTGGCATACATGTCACCATCTTTTGCAAACCTGGAAGTGCGTTGTAGTTGAGATGTCCAAGCCTTATGTGCTGGAGCTCGCAGGGATTTATCATCTCGTGAGCTAGTGCTTGAACAAATTGACCTAAGATTTTATAAATTCCACTCTCAAGAGTTCCAATAGTCATAGCAGTGCTCATATATCCATTTGAGGGCCACATGAGAGCCTTCCCTTTGATGAAGGCTATTGAGTATCCTTTGTTTTCTAACAATGTAACTGACATTAGATTTTTCTTTAAACCATGAACATAAAGAATTTCATCAATATGAAATATATTACATGATTGAAGTTGGAAAGAAGCAGATCCAAAACCTTTTTATGTCATAAGTACCATCATTACCCAAATCTACCTTTACATTGAATTTCTTGTCCCGATAGTTTGCAGGATTTTGTTTGAAACCTGTCCTGTGTTTGGAAGCATTGTTGTCCATTAACCAAATCTCATCTGACTTAGTTATAGTGCCAGAAAGAGCTGAGATGAGATAATATTATTGATGTTGTTCTTTCTCTTTGGTGGCTACTCTGGTTTGTCTTCTTTGAGGTTCCTGTTGAGGTTTAGCCTCTTCAGTAGCAACTGAGGCTTGGAACTTTCCTTTTCTTCTCTATTGAGAGGGAGGGTTCCTGCAATCTCTTGCATAATGTCCTATCTTATTGCAGTTAAAACATTTTACTTTAGATAAATGAGAATTAAAATGAGATAACTTACTTTGAGGTTTCTTACCTTTACCTTTAGATTAAGAAAACTTCTTCCATTTCTTGGCTTTCACTGAAAGGGCATGATCTCTTAGAATTGAATGATCATTTTTTATTTTGAGTCTTCCTTCTTCTTCTAAGCAGTCATGCCATAATCTGTCAAAGTTAGGTTGGGCTTCTTTTCCATTCACTTAAGCGAGAAAAACTCCCCATGACTCGAGGAGTCCATCAACTGCATTTTTCACAAGGTCATCATCATCTACAGCAACTCCTATTACTATAAGTTGATCTCTTGTTTGAGCAATCTTGGAGAATAAGGCAGCAATTGATTCATCTTTTCCCATCCTCAAAGTATGTAGTTGTTTCTTCAATATTCTCTTCTGAGTTGGTGCATTATTTTCATAGATATTTTCCAAAGCATCAAAACAATCTTTTGCAGTCCTTAGATGACCAATGATAGGCATCATAATGTCCTTAACAGAATCAAAAATAATTCTTTTAGCTTTGGCTTGTTTCTTTTTGTATGTTGCCCTGGCTGTGTTTGAAGTGGGTTCTTCAATTACCCTAGTAATCATCTCTTCCAGATCACTCTCTTAAAGGATTTTGAGTATCCTACACTTCCAAGCATTGAATTTGGAGGCCCCTACAAGTCTGTCTTCAAATTTGACTAAAGAAGAGGCCATGTTGAGTTCTCGATCAGTTTAGTAAATGAGATTTTGTTGATATCTGAAAAACAAACCCTAAAAATATGGATCTATGTAGGCTCAAGTCTGCACTTCTTCAGCTCTTTTCACGCCCTAAGCTCTGATTCCATGTTAGAAATAGGGAAAATAATAGAAAAAATATACTTTTCAAAAAATTGTTAGCTAGATCAGCAAGTACATAATATATCTAAATAAAAACTCTATTCAGAGATACATAAGAAATACAGTAGATTTAAAAATAATAATTAGATATAGACTATAAATATTTCTGAGCATGCAAACTAGTAGATCTGAGTACAACAATCATAGATCTAGAACATTAAAAATTTCTGAGCATGCCAATTAGTAGATTCGATTTTAAACAAATAAATCAAACTGAAGTAATAACGCAACTTAAACTTACCTCTAAAATTTACCTCTTGTGCAATGAAGGAAGAGCTTGGAACACAAGTGATATGTACACCTATGAATCATGCTTAGATCTAGTTTTGGTCTCATAGATCAACCACTAAGGGTTAGATCTTTGTCAAAGAGAATATGACTGTTTTTCCACAACAGAAAACCCTAAAAAAAAAGACAAGAACCCCAAACTGATATCTTTAATAGTAAACCCTTATCTCAGCCACACATAGAGAGTAATCTGCTAGCTAAAGAAAGTGTGATAGTGAATGATAATGAGCCTGAAAGGACAATCGTGGCCCACATTAATTCCAGATCTATACAGAGAGGTAGACGGCAGCCTTCAAAGGGGATATGCAACTATGTCACTCAGATATTACACAGAGATAGAAGGGTTGGTTGCTTGAATGAAGGTAGAGTTGTATAGTAAGGTGGTTGTCTTCATGGAAAAGAGAAAATCTGATGAGTGGGGGGTGGTCGGTCGCTAGGAATGAGAAGATCTAAGTAGTAAGGGAGACCTGGTAGCAGCAATCAACTCAGGAAGGGCACAATTAGCAAACCAGGACCTAGAACCACCCTCTATCACAAAGATAAGTGAGCCGAACTGAACAGTCAAGGAGGATGCAGCACTTAGGAATAAAAACTCAGAGATATATGCCACTTAGATGAGGAGAGAGTGAGTGAGTATAATAGAATAGTGAGGGAATGGATCTTATTTATAGTTTTAGGCTAGGTCTTAGGTTAATAAAATGACATATTGATTAATATAAATATTAAATTAATATGTCAAATTAAATATTAATTAATATTTCTAATATAACCTTAAAAACACTAAAACTGAAAATTAAAAACCCCACTCATACCCAAACTAAAAAATCAAGGGTGAAGATCAATCAAGGGGTTAGAAAGGACAAAGGGGTTTTCTTAGTGGCAAAACATGTCCATATGAATCTCAAGGAGACCAATAAACTTTATCATCATTGCATAAGGGGATACATCACACAATGTGGTCATGTCCATCTTCATAGTCTCTCCTAGGTCCTATGGACCATACTAGGAGAGAGGAAGAGTATCAGACATCAACACAACTTGGTATTACACAAATATCTACCTGGTCAAAGACCAGGTTGCCCCAGAACACATCTAGGGTCTTATCCACCAAGGTACAATACCAAGGATCAACCCATGCTTTAGGCATGGGTACCCTGGAACACATCCATGGGTCGTAGACACATCTAGGGACTTATATCAACCACCAAGGAATTCATCTAAGGATCAATCCAATCTCAGGTCAAGGATTCCCTAGAACACATCCAGAAGCCCTAGAATACATCTAGGGTCTTTACTACTTTGTCCCAAACCAAGAACCCCAGTCATCTACTGGGGGCCCTCACAAGGGTCTTTTTCCATGGCTTGGTATAAGACCAAGAACCCCATGAGTGTACTGGGGGACCTAGTCCACAACTAGGGTATTATGTCATCCTCCAGGAGAATGGCTCTTACAGCTGCATTAAATTCAACAGTAATAAAGTATATGTTGAAAGCTAAGAAGAAATTATCAATAAGATCCCATACCTCATTCTTGTAATTCCTCATCCTTAGATGTTTTTCCTGGTATATATTTCTTATCTGATGTACAATCAGCTCTTCATCTCCAAAAACTGATAATTCTTCAATCTTCATATCTTTAGCATCCCTCAACCCCAAAACTAGAGCCTCGTATTCATCAACTTTTTTTGTGGTCTCAAATTCTAACTTGAAAGACAAAGTTATGACTTCTTGAGAGGAGGAAATGAAAAAAACTCCAACACCAGCACTATATTTAGAAGATGGCCCATCAAAAAACATTTTCCAAGTTTGAGCACCTTGTTTTACTGTTTCACATGTTGTTGGTGATGGCTTTCTTATTTCCAGAGGTGGTTGAGGAAGATTAGTGAAATGCAGAATGCTAGATTCCAAATCAGTTTCAATATCATAAATAGGATGGTTTGTGGGATTACCTTCATCACTAATAATATAAGCCAACTATGCTTCTCTATACAGCCTTTTATGTTCACCCCCAAAGACAGGTATTGTGGCATAGGAGAGGTACATATGAAATGTTCCTCATAACCTCTTAATCCATGATCTGGAAAATAACATCCCAAATTTAGGGGGAACATCTACAACTATTATATCCATGATTATACTTTTCATGGGAAATTGAAATAGAGTAACAACCAAATATTTAATCACCCCTAGTCATTTCACTTTCCTTGAGCCAAAACAATATAGATCATGATATGATCTGGTGATCTCTAGACCCATTTCATCCATTACAGATTTAGGAATTAAGTTATGGGATGCAACTGAGTCTATCAAGCAATTGTGTAAGATCTTGTCATGCATGGATGATTTTAGGGGCTAAATTTCGCTCATGGGCTAATTTTCCATGGTTTTTCCAAAAACAAGATTCACTATTTTAAAAATGATTTGCCCAAATTCTATAGGATAAAATTATTTTACCTTAAAAATCGCCAAAATTTTATAAAAACTATACAAAATCCTTATAAATTTGAATATTTTTACAAAAATATCACCAAACATTTATAGTTGGAATATGAAGGATTAGTAAGATTCGATATGGTTTCTACATTTTAAAACAAATTTCCATCATTAAAATCATCCATGTTGTCATGTACATTCAATGAGGTATAAAAAGGAGGGGAGGAGTCATCCCTATCTTCCACTAAGGGCCCCAATATCACTGTAGGTTTTTCATCTTGCAAATTCATTAAATCTGTTGAATGGGAAGAAAAATCAGACTGCATCATTTTAGAAATGGACTTCTTGAAATATACATTCTTTATCAACTCTAAGAATGGGACTGGAATTTTAATCTTCTGAATTTCATTTTCAAAGTTAAAAGAAGATGGGGATTTCAGAATTTATTTTACTTCTTGGACAAGGGCTTTAACCACATGTTGATTATTTTGTTCTTCATTTATTTTCTTTGGTGCAGCCTCTGTTTTAGTAGAGGGGTCTGATTTTTTAAGCTGATTGGATGTACTAGGCTTTCCCTCTTTCTGTTTTGACCTCAAGTTGTACTTATTCTAATTTTCATTTGTTTTTTCTCCCTGACTTAACTCATTTAGTTGGTTTTTCATCAGAGACTCTTCATAAGAAGATTGAGTTAGGTGAGGGGAAGTAGATGTGTCTCCCAGACAGTGAATTTCTTGATCATCTTCCTCATTTTTTGTTGGACACACCGACCACACTTAGAGGAGGGGGTGAATGAGTGTGGGGCTCTTTTTCCCAAAACTTCCCCTACAAAAAAATCCTTAGTTAACAATCACCATTAACTCATTACTTATTGTTGTCATTTATAATCAGTTAGATGAGAACATATATGAGCAACATATATCAACAATATATCAACAAATCATCTTCACAAGGAACACAAGATGTATGTACAATTTTCTTTTTATTACGGACTTCAATCCTTGGGTTATCACCAACAACTGAATAGAGTACAACTCTACAAGAGCACCATCTCTATAAGGCAAGACTCAGCTTACATCCTCAGCACCAACTGAGATGAGGCAAAAATCCTCAACAGATGTCAATCTGTCAACAAGTATGTGACCTATCGATAGTGCATCACGTGTATGTACGCACCCTATCAGTAGTACAGCTCGTGTATGTACGCGGCCAGTCTATTCTACATCCTTTGTATACCTTCTGAGAAATTAGAGTTTTCTTTTCATCACTCACTCGGATCCTCTGCAACCTTCAATCAAATTATCTTGTGTCTTTCACTGTCACATTTGATCCATAATCATTCACAACACATCCAAGCTCTCCAACAACTTACTCATGCTTCTCAACCATGCAATATGAATGTTACTCAATCATGTATAAGAAACCACTATACTATAGCAATCATATCATTACTGAATCATAAGAGTGTTTCTCACTCCATCAACCAACACAGACCACATCTCAACAGCCATACCAAGAATTCCTTAAGCATTCACTACACAAAAAAGAAATAGTATCCATCAAGACAATAATCTAACCATACCAGAGTTTCTATGGAAGATCTGAGCCCATAGAATGCATATCTGGAACCTGCTTCAATCTTCAAGAGCCTTGCACCATCTCACACACCAAGTCCACATGACTTCATCCATTGTGTGTGCCTTGTCCTCATTCATCCTGCGTATGTACGTTCCCTAGCTCACTACAGCCCATGTATACCTCAGAAACTAGGGTTTTTTAACTTCCAAGACTTTTGTCGTCATGATCTCTGACTTACCGAAACTTTTATGCGTCCATGAGATCCTCCAAAACCTCTCCCTCTCAGAATAGATCTTCAATACATGCTCAAGAGATACATAAGAGATCTACACAAAGATACACAAAGATTCTCACAAGATACATCTCCACAAGAGACCCTTTCCTCTTATTTATACTCTCCAAGTAGCTTACTTAGAAGCATCTTCTAGGTCACTTAACCCACTTCTAGGTCACTTAACCCATTTCTAGGTCACTTAACCTATTTCTAGGTTAACCACTTTCCATAAATAGAAACTTCTCCATTTAAATATTCCTCCTTGACTTTGTCACTTTTCTTTACCATTAAATAATAATTTCTTCTTTGCAATATTTTTTACTTCTTTGACCTTTTGGAGCTTCAATCCTACATATGAGGGTCCTTCAACTTTGTAAGGCCATAACTCTCAACCATGAGGAGTTATGTGACATTCCACATACCACCGGAAATGGCATTATGAGAACTATCCATCTGAGATGGTTCAACTGACAAATTCATTGATCTTCAACTCAATATTCCACATATAAGCATAACCATACTTCAAGGATAACTCAACCGCAAAGCGTCTTCCCGTGAGGGATTTCACCATAAGGGGACCACTTTGGAGTTCATCCATTTTTGCACCTTATCAATCATGATAGGACAATAAAGATCAATCCAAAAATACATCATATACCAATAACAACTCATTGATCCATCTTCATCAATATACAACCTTTGATCTTTACATCATTCAATTATCCTTTGGCATCAACTAATTCCTTGACATCAATCAATTCCAAACAATCAATCATCCTTTGGCATTAATCAATCACTTGACATCAATCAATCACTTGACATCAACCCTTTGACATCAATTAATTAAACCTTTGGCATCAATGACAACATCATCCAACAATTTATCCTTCTTCATCATCAACCCGATTATTTTGAAGAGGAGTCTTGACCTTTTTATCATCTCTATTCCTTTGATCTCTTTGAATAATTTGAGGTGCATTATTTTGTCTTATGAAATTGTTCATATTTCCAAAATCTTGTGTGTTTCATATTTCCTCTGATCTCCCCCTTTCGCATTGATGCAAATACCAACATTTATGCCAACACCAATCATTGATGTCAACATGTAGACAAGGTATTCTCTACATCAATAGTCATCAATCAAATCAATGTGACCATCTCTCCTCCTTTGACATCAATGGGAAAGGGGCATTCTCCTCTTGGGGTTGCTCCCCATGCTTGAACTCCCCTTGGGGCTGCCCCCCCTACCTTTGATATTCCTTTGAATAATATCTCCCCCTTTAACTACAAGGGATATCATTCTGATGTAATGTTGAAGATGCATTGCTCATGCTCCCCCTGTTACAATTGCTCCCCCTGGAATTATGGGAAGAAGAATGAATCCCCCTATGGGTATGTCTCCCCCTATATTCTCTGAACAATATACTACCATATGACGATCCTTGGACCTGTCCATGCATCAAACTCATGCCATACCAAACACCATGAAGAAAAATATATGTCAATGAATTAAAAAATACATCATGTACCAAACATGTGCCAACAATATACGAATCATATGCCTCTATCAACATGCCAACCATGTGCATCTACCAATGGTATGTTTCCACCATGAACCAAAAATCATGAATCTCAATCAATCAAGAGTGTCAACTATATAATCCCACATGTCATGTACCAATGTATCAAGTAATACCAATGGTGTACTTTTATCCAAGTACTATCATCAAACATATACCATCTATGAGTGTACCAAACATGTATCATTACTTGTACCAAGAAATTATATTAACCATGCACCAATGTATGTATACCAAATCCACAAAACATGTGCCAATCAAACTACTAGTAGGTGCCTCTACCAATGTACTATAAGTGTATCAATCATGCATCAACTATAGATCAGACTCATCAATGATGTACAACATGATCACCTCATCAACTCACCAACTATATGTCCCAATATGTAGTCCAACCACATTCCAAATGCATGCACCAATATATCCATCAAAAATGATTCAATAATACATCATAAGATATACCAATTAAACTCAAAACATGTACCATCCATGTACCCCAACAAATCAGCCTCAATCCTCCATTCACTACAGCAAATACTAAGCATCCAACAATACATGTACTAGTGGTGTGCTTCAATAAATCAATGGCATATCTAGCTTGCATCATCAAGATATATCACATAACCAAGGTAACATTAACTTCATTGTCATAACCAGCATTGTTCTTCAACAGAAAATGCCTCAATCCATACTCATGGGTTAGTGCCATGCATCCAGGATAACCTTTCATTTTATATAATCACTTTACATAATCCACTATGTAATCATGAAAACCTGCAACAAACAATGTTAGAACCTACAATAAACTATGTCAGACCCTGTATCACAGATTTATACCATCACATCAAGCTGCAACCCATGTGCATAGCCCTTTTCCCTAGGCTTTACCACATATATGTGGCCTGCTGCACAGACAGCTCATGTATGTACGTGACCTATTCAAGGTCAGCCTACGTATGTACGTGACTGATACCACTGTCACCTGTGTATGCTTCAGTAGATGACACACTTGATCTTCCCTTAAGGCTTCCATTCTACTTTGGTTGTTCAGTCTTCTTAACCCACTACTGAAGGCATCCCCGCTTCTCAGAACTTGAGCTCTGAGCTTCCATATTTTCAAATATGTTTCCCTTCCTTACTTCATTCCTTCTTATAGTCATGTTATATGAAGTCCTCATCATGGACCTTCTTCTTGTGTTTCAGCAATCCTGGGATTTGTGGCCAAATCCACTATAGTTGTAGCATCTATTGCTATGACAGTGAACAACAATGTGTCCTACTTGATTACATCTCCAACACCTAATGTTGTTATGAAATATTCCATTGTCTCTCCTTGTATGAGATCTTCATTCCAAAGATTTGTGACCATATTCATTACATGAATAACATTGACCATGAAAAATACTTTTATACCTTTGCTTTGGTGTCCATATTCTTTCAGGTGTAAGGATGGCTTCTTGATGTCTTCCTTGCTTTGTTATTTTGAAACTTTCCTTCCATTATGTAGATGGTTGACTTGCAACATTGTATTCATCCTTTGAGAGTGAGGGACTTACCTCATGCTTCTTTGAGGTGCTTGCTTCTATATGTGTAGCTTCTCCCTTGTATCCAATACTTGATTTATCATATGGTGATCTTTGACTTTCCAAGATCTCATTCACGATTTGTGAGATATTCAAGAATTTGTTTGACTTTTCTACTTTCTTTCTAAGATCAACAACTTCAACTTCTAACATATGACATGACTCTTCCTTTTCATTTACTTGATTCTTCAATAGTTCCTCTACCCTTTTGGATTCTTCAATTTGGGTCTTGAGATGAACAATAATCTCAAAACTTTTTCTAATCTCATCATCTACCTTCTTATCTTCATGTTCATTCTTTAGTCTTGTGATCTCTTCTTCCTTTTCTTCTAGTTGAGTCTTATTATTCTCTTCTAGTTCCTTAAGCATTTCCTTCAACTTCAAGATGTTCCTATTGTTGATACTGAGAGGGGGGGTGAATCAGTATCCAGTACAATTTGAAAACCTTTTTCAACTTATACTTAAACCATTCAATTATATCCAATGAGTAATGAACAATAGTATAAGAGTTACACCAATACACCACAATACACCATG
>ML786272.1:233873-285215 GCA_009831015.1 Picea engelmannii
GAAAGAGAATGATGTATACTATCCATCCATGGGTTTTGTATATACATGTGCATTTTCCTTCATGTCCAAATAACTTCATCAATCTTGTGGTCCAAAACCCATGACTAGGGTTGACATCAATGACAACAACCAATCTTCCAACACCTATGACTCTTCTTAAGAAACATTTTAGTGTTATTGGAAACATAGCTATAGTATATATAATAGTGTTCATTGCTATATTCATATAGACCTCTTTCAACTTTCTCTTTAAGCTCCAATAGTTTTTCTTCTACTTCTTACATGGGATAAAAATCAATTGATTCTATACAAACTATTTCTAGATTTTCTTCTTCACTTGTAGAGAAAAATTCAATTTAATCAAATTTTGAATCAAGGGTTTGTGGAGATTCTATACCTTCATTTGAAATGTCTTCAAGATATTCCTTTTTGCCAACAACATCACACGATTCTTTACCTTGTATGATCTTGATGGAGTGGTCTTCAATATTTCTCTTCTTTCTTTGATATGTCTCCTCTAGCTTTATCCATAGATCATTGGCAGAAGTGCATTGCCCCATGCTCTCTTTGATAGGACTTGAGAGTCCACTAAGAATGGTCTTGAGAGCCAATGCAACATTCTTATTTCCTTCCCTTTGAGCTGAAAACCTTGACTTGTTATTCAAGGAAATTGATCCATCAATGGCTACCTTCCAAATACCTTCTCCCATATCTTTCAAATGCACTCTCATTTCTATTCTCCAAGTAGAATAGTTTTCCTCATCGTGGATTAGAACTTCATCATCCATTTGTGTGTCTATGGATATCCTCCAAGATTGTTAAGGCTTATAGTGAAGGCTTTCTTTGATACCAATTGTTGGACACACTGACCACACTTAGAGGTGGGGGTGAATGAGTGTGGGGCTCTTTCTCCCAAAACTTCCCCTACACAAAACTCCATGGTTAACAATCACCATTAACTCATTACTTATTGTTTTTATTTATAATCAGTTAGATGAGAACATATATCAGAAATATATCAACAAATCATCATCACAAGGAACACAAGATGTATGCACAATTTTATTTTTATTACGGACTTCAATCCTTGGGTTATCAGCAACAACTTAATAGGAGCACCATCTCTATAATGCAAGACTCATCTTACATCCTCAACACCAACTGAGACGAGGAAACAATCCTCAACACATGTCAATCTGTCAATAGGTACGCGACCTGTCGGTATTGAAGCACACGTATGTATGCGCCCTACCAGTAGTACAGCTTGCGTATGTATGTTGTCAGTCTGTACTATATCCTTCGTATACCTTCTGAGAAATTAGGGTTTTCTTTTCATCACTCAATCATATCCTCTGCAAACTTCAATCACATTCTCTTTTGTCTTTCACTTTCACATCTGATCCATAATCATTCACAACACATCCAAGCTCTCTAAAAACTTACTCATGCTCCTCAACCATGCAATATGATTGTTACTCAAGCATGTATAAGCAATGAGTATACTATAGCAATCATTTTAGTATTGAATCATAAGAGTGTTGCTCACTCCATCAACCAACATAGACCACATCTCAACGGCCATACCAAGAATTCATTAAGCATTCACTACACAACAAGTAATTGTATCCATCAAGACAATAGTGTAACCATACCAGAGTTTCTATCGCATATATGATCCCATAGAATACAAATATGGAACCTGCTTCAATCTTCAAGAGCCTAGCACCAGCTCACACACAAGTCTACATGAATTCATCCATTGTACGTGCCCTGTCCTCATTCATCCCATGTATGTATGCACCCTAGCTCACTACAGCCTACATATACCTCAAAAAATAGGGTTTATGAACTTCCAAGGCTTTTTCCGTCATGATCTCTTACTTACCAAAACTTTGTTGCATCCATGATATCCTCCAGAACCTCTCCCTCTCAGAATAGATCTTCAATACATGCTCCAAAGATACATAAGAGATCTACACAAATATACACAAATATGCTCACAATATACATCTCCACAAGAGACCCTTGCCTCTTATTTATACTCTCCAAGTAGCTTCCTTAGAAGCATATTCTAGGTCACTTAACCCACTTCTAGGTCACTTAACCTACTTCTAGGTTAACCACTTTCCATAAATAGAAATTTCTCCATTTAAATATTCCTCCTTGACTTTGTCACTTTTCTTTACCATTAAGTAATAATTTCTTCTTTGCAATCTCTTTGACTTCTTTGACCTTTTGGGGCTTCAAGCCTACATATGAGGGTCCTTCAACTTCGTAAGGCCATAACTCTCAAACCATGAGGATTTATGTGACAGTCCACATACCACCGGAAATGGAATTACTAGCACTATCCATCTAAGATAGTTCAACTAACAAATTCATTCATCTTCAACTCATTATTCCACATATAAGCATAACCATACTTCAAGTATAACTCAACCGCAAAGCATCTTCCCGTGAGGGATTTCACCATAAGGGTACCATTTTGGAGTTCATCCATATGTGCACCTTATCAATCATGATAGGAAAATAAAGATCAATGCAACAATACATCATATACCAATAACAACTCATTGATACATCCTCATCAATATACAACCTTTGACCTTTACATCATTCAATCATCCTTTGGCATAAACTAATTCCTTGACATCAATCAATTCCAAACAATCAATCATCCTTTGGCATTAATCAGTCACTTGACGTAAATCAATCACTTGACATCAACCCTTTGACATAAATTAATTAAACCTTTTGCATCAATGACAACATGATCCAACAATTTCTCCTTCTTCATCATCAACCAGATTATTTTGAAGAGGAGTCTCGACCTTTTGATCATCTCTATTCCTCTTATCTCTTTGAATAATTTGAGGTGCATTATTTTTTCTTCTGAAATTGTTCATATTCCCAAAATCTTGTGTGTTTCTATTGGCTTGTCTCCCCTCAAGTTTCAGTTTTTCCATTTCTGCAGAAAGTGACTTGACTAACTTAGTCAATTCATCCACTTGAGGGTTAGTTGTTGAAGCATCAAAAGTGGAAGATTTTGCCTTTGTTTCCTCCTATCCATATCATATTTGTCTCTTAATTTGTATGCATCCAATATGTTTGATTCCACTTCTAGGGATACATCTTGCATGGGGGTTAGTGAAGTAGATATTCTCTCTCTTAACAGAAGAGAAAACTCATTATCAAAGGCACTAGCATAGGTTATTTTGGTAGAAGTTTCCGTAGGCTTGATTTCAGTAGGGATTTTATTGTTGAACCTTTTGGAAAAGTCTGATATTGATTCACCTTCATTTCTTTTGAGAGCATCAAATGCAGTGATATAGTATAGAAAATCCTTCTTGTCACCCCAATGCCTTAAAAATGCATGATATCCTCCTCTCCTCTGAACTTGGGAATATACTTTAGATAATCTCTTATTGGGAGGGAATTCATAGGCTGAGGAAACACCAGAGGGGCATACCTAGCAGCCACAATGGCATCCATTCTATTCCTAAGACGATTAGCCCCTGCCATTTGATTAGGGAAAGGTATATTTTGAACTCTAGGAGAAGTGGGAGGTGTTTTGAAAGGAAAAGTTGCAAATTGTATATCAGGTATCTTAGGAAAAGGAAGAGTATAATATGGAGGAGTTTCAATTTTAGCAAAAAGTGGTTGGGTCTTGGAGGTGGATGGGGAAACCTCAAGAGGAATAGGGGTTCCTTCTTCAGTCACAGCAAATTTAAAAGAGTGAGGAGAGGGAGAACCTAAGAGGGGAAAATCCTCTAGACTATCAAGCTAAGCCAATTCACAACTTTAGGGAATGCAAGAACATAAAAAAATTCAAGACCTTCTTCTTTCAGATGAGGAGAAAAAGATGAATATTCAACAGGAAATTCTCTTAGTTTTATATTTGCAGGAGCTTCAACAGTAGGTAATTTAGAAATTCTAGATACAGCTACTGGTGTTTGAAAAGTAGAGTCAAATAAGTCCCTGACAGTACCTAAGAAAATAGATGAAGAGGCTCCTTGTGAATCCTTTCCTTTCTTGGTGATCTTTTTTGGATCGGCTTCAGGTGCAGCCAGAGGTAAATGTGGAGTGGACCTTGTGTGTCTACCTTTGGGAGCTACAAATGAAAACAATGGAGTCACCAAGTGAAATCTGCATTCTTCAGTTTGTTTATCATTGTGCACCCTCTGAATCAATATTTTTCTATATCGTACAACCCAGGAAAGAGTCTTCAATCTATTCCCTGACAACAACGCCAAGAATGTTAGCACTGAAAGTCTCACTTTGACTGTTAAAGTGTAATCTCAGCACCCATCAGGATGTTAACAATAATTTTCTATGATAAGGTGGCAAATGGAATAAAACTCAGGAAAATAATGTCAATCACAGCTTACTCCATACATTGTGCACCAGCAAATAAGGATCTGAGTAACTTAGATTGGGATTTAAGAAGTAAAGTGGATAGGTGGAAGACTAAATAAGAAAGATGAAATATGCATACCATCTAAATCAGGTAGTATTGAAAGACATATGAAGAAAAACCCTCTGAAACAAGAACTTCTTATAGTCCAAGAGGAAACTCTGATATAATTATAAACAGTATCACACCAGATCCTCCATTGCAACAAAGATATAATTAAGCCAATTGAAGCATTCAACAAACTGCAATTAGAATTAGATAGAAACAAGTTGATAAGGAAAAAAGAATCGATTTCTATTAATCAAAGTGTCTTGGGTCTGGCACATACAATAGGAGATATCTATATTGCATAGACAGCATCAAAATATGAGTTTTTCTCTAACCATTTGAACCCTCCTTCAAACTTAAAATTCCTATCTTATAGCCTAGGTTGTCATTGACAGCTTTACAATTTGAATCACCACTCATGCATAGGATTCTTATGCCTAAAGGTGGCATGACTACAGTTGTTCAACGGAAATAAAATAGAATGCTACAATTTAGGCTAATGTTGGCAACGTCTTCAACATATTCTTTATGGATGATGAAGTGTCCCTTTGAGCGTGTCTGCCTTTGGCAGGTGGCCTCCCAGCTCATAACTGACCATCATACAACTGGATTTCATCCATATTTGAATCCTGGCAACTGTTCCTCCCTTAAAAATTCCAAAACATGAGTTTGCAGCGCCTGACTGTATCATCCAGTTCGCAGCGCCAGGCCCTGTGAACTTTCCTGTAGCAGCTTATTTCATTTGATAAAGCCTTAAAGTGTTCCAAAAACTATCTCTAGTACCAAAAAATATTGTAACAACTTATGATCTTGATCCATGACTCGAAGAGAACATCCCATGAGCTAAACATGGTTTTTAAGGCATAACCATACTCAAAATTTCAAAAATGCATAAACAGGAAACTTGTCAAAAACTGATATGGTTTAAGGAGGTTCAACTTCTTCATTTTTTAACTCTAGAGATTCTCCTGGTAGAAAATTTAGCCAACATGTACATATTTTTCTTAGCTAACTCTTATTTGAAAGGTTGAATTTATTTCTTTATCTTTCTGATCTAAGCTTGATAATATATGTTTTGTCTGTAAATATTTCTAGGTTTCCTATGGAGGGGCAAGAATCTTTTAGCCAAAAAAAATTCCTTGTCAATGGACTTATGATGAATATCCAACACTTCCTTAAATTTCCTTCAGACACTCAAGTCTTCCTTTCTCATCTTATCAACTTCATCCCTTGCCTCTTTAAGTTGTCTTTTGAGCCTCTTAAAATTGGGATTTATCTCTTCTTGAGGAGTAGTGATATCAACAATTTCAACAGGATTCTCAACAGCTATGGATTTACCTTTCTTCTGGGTTAAAACTCCTACTGCATCATCCTTCACGAGGATTTATTTCTTGGTCATTGCTCTCGTAAGAGACCTCCTAGATTTAGCCTTGTCAGTTGTAATGGGTGAAGGAAACACCAAATTTCTCCCTCTTAGACTTGTGGATTTTCTTGAAGGAACCTTTACAGAAGTGGGAACTGTCACAGGTGAAGTTTCCCTGTGTGAAGGTTGTGAAGGTTGTGAAGGCCCTCCTACTTATGTTTCTTATGTAGATTTGTCAGCTTTACCATTCATAGTACCCCTTTTCCTCTTGGTGGCCTCTGAACACACGGTCTTCTTTACAGGAATAGGACTTTGTATCTTTGACTGTGGAGTAGGAGCAATGTTTAGTTGAAACTTATTTAAGTAAATAATGATTCCCAATAATTACCTCTTTAAGTAAAGAATGATTCCCAATTAGTGTTTGTCTTCCTCAATTCTTCCATCACCAGCATCTTTATTGGGACAGAATGAAAGACACTTGTGTCTACTTGTTTTGATTTAGATTGAACCCTATCATACATTTTTCCAATGCTTCTAAACAGGTAAAAAGGGAGATTCATAGCTTCTTTCCCTATGAAGTGTAATAACAGCCTTATATGGTATTGGTATATCTTGTTAAATCTCCCTTCACAGGTGAAATATCTCTGGATAACCTTTAGCATTTTGCCAAAAACTTCAAGCATATGGTTTCTAGGGATCCCTTTGGATAAGTTGTCCTCCTGATACTCGGGTTTAAGAAATTCCTTGGAGAAAGCAACATTTAATGTCATAACCTTGAACCATTTTTCTCCATTATTGGGTATCTCTGTCGCAGATGAGATGGACAGCTCTGAAAATTCTAATTCTAATATTACCACCTTGGTTTTAGTACCATCAAAATTCAATGAAAACTCTCTGGCCACCTCTTGATGACCCCTCTGCATCGTTTGATAGAAATTGATGCAGCCTACTCTCTGAAAGGCCTCTCTAATCAAAGGTTCAGAATCAAGTAATTGCATGTCATAGGGATATGTTCTCACTATTTCACCTCCCTTATGAGTCTTCTTGTGTTTTTTACTATCCATACTGATGCTGAGGAATTCTTTCTTGAGTTGTAATGTCAAGTAGATGTACGAAAACAGGGAATATAAGAGATTAGGGTTTTGATGGTGAACTATTTTCAATAGGTTGACCTTGTACATACTTTATACAACTCACTTTATGCACATTCAGGAATGAGACATGGCATTCTTCAAACAAGAGATATAAAGAAAGGAAACTGGAATTTATAATAAGAGGGAGAAACCTGTGAATTCTCTGCTTAAAACAGGGTTTTCATGACAATACAAGTATCATTAATTAGCATGATAATGCATGCAATCTTTAAACCTAGCTCGATAGTTGATCAACCACAAAATCCAAGCTGATATGGGTGTAAAGTCACTCTTTTTAAATTTGATCTTGCAAAACATGTAGAAAAAGGGTTTTCAACAAAACTGGATCAGAGGATTCGTAGCGATGAGTTTGCAGTACATAGTTCGCAGTGCCAGAGCAGAGAGTTCACGGCGCTGGGGAATATCAGTGGAGAAAATGAATTTTGAGTAAGGCTAAGGATAGATGAGGTCTTAGAGGTAATGAGGTTTAATGAGCAAGTTTCAGAGCATGAAGGAAATGGATTTGATAGGAAGCGGCAGAATAGAACAGTTCGCAGCGCCAAGGGGTGAAACCAACGAAACATTCTCCTTCAACATTTAAACAGTGTGTAAATTCTCATGGAGTACCTGGTGACTTGTTTTTGTTGTTGATGTTGTTAAGTTGGAACGGGAATCTCTGCAAGTAGCTCAATCTCCAACTCTCCTCTTCAGCCATTTCTCAACATCGAATTTGCAGCATCTGTCTGTAGCACCAGGTTCACAGCGCTGAGCTCAAACACAATTTGCACACTTGGAGGAAATTGTTAGAAACCTTTATGACATAATCCCTGGAAATTTGTTTAATATACAATCTCTAAAAACAATGAGATATTCTTTGACACGATCCATACATGCAATGATGGAAATGAATGCATGGAGTACTTTGAATGTGTTGTGAACTCTCCTAGTGAGTTGGGAGCACATATATCAATTCTGATTTGACAGCTAAATGGGTAAAAAGTGACAAAGGAGGATCTTGCATACAACATGGAGGTGTGACATGTCAAGGTGAGGATGGAGATTTTCAAATATGTGACTCGTGTAGGTTTACTCAACTTGTCATGATAACAAAGACATAACTCAAGGACTCTAGACCAAGGCCAAACTAATCTTAGCTTTTTTAAATCAAAATTTGAAATATGACTATAGCAAGAACTCATAAAAACCCATAACTTAAGAAAACCTATGACTCAAAATCAAAACTGAAATGATTTTTTACCCTTAAAACTATGTGATAACATTTGGCTCCATAGGGGATGGCATGCTCCCTGTGAGTTTCCAAGAACATGCAGTTTTGTTGTCTTATCCAAGGGCTATGGGGTCATTATTTAAAGCAAATAAAACAGACTAAAAATTGATATTTACAATGAAAGGAAATCAAATCATGTATTTAAGAAAAGTATTTCTTCAAAAAATGCCCATTCACTCGGCCACCAGAAAATTCAGTATCTTCTAAGCTCTGCAATTTGAAAGTGTTATTTTGCAAAACTTCAGAAATATTGAAAGAAACCACAAGGCTTCAAATTTACCATGTTTACCCTTGTCTTGCCTTTGTGCATCCCATTTGAGCACTAGGTCTCCCAGCTAGAAAGATTCCTTCTTCACCTTCTTGTCAAAAGCTTCTTTGATTTTCTGTTGATGGATTTGTGCTTTATCAAAGAGATGCTCATTGGTATTTTGTATTTCCACTAGCTGATGCATCCTTCTAATCATTTCATTTGGTTCTCGTTGTTGGTATTGAAGAAAATTTTCCATGGGTAAGGCTAGTTGAGTAGGAGAAATAGCTTCAGTTCCATAGACCATCTGAAATGGAGTAGTGTCAATTGATCTATTGGTAGTTACTCTATCTTCCCATAGAGAAAACTTCATCTTTGAATCCCAAGACTTTTTTTTGTCCTCCAACAGTTTTTTGATGATTTTTACTAGACTTTTATTGGAGGATTCTGCCAAGCCATTACCTTGACGGTAATAAGGAGCAGAGTGAATGAGTTGGATCATAAACTTTTCAAAAAACTTGATTAGAGGATCAGCTTTAAAGGATGTAGCATTATCAGTCAAAATCTTGTTAGGACAACCAAACCTCGACAAAATATCTTCCAGGAATCGAATAACCACTTTATGTGTTTCATTTCTTGTGGTAATAGATTCTATCCACTTGGTGAAATAATCAGCGGCAGTCAGGAAACAACGATGTTGGCCACTTGAATATGGATGGATTTCTCTAATGAAATCTATTCCTCATTGTTGGAAAGGACCAGATACCATTACGGGATTCAAAGGAAATGATTTTAGCTGCTACTTGCCTAAGAATTTCTAACATTTATCACAGGCCCTAATCTTGCACATACATCAGTGAATAAACTAGGCTATAAGTACCCAACTCTGAGTATTTTATATGTGGTGGTCCTCCAAAAATGATGACCTCCACATAGGCTATCATGAAAAGCATTCATGGTTTGCTTTGCCTCATTTGGGCCCAAGCATCTTAAAATAACCCCTACAGGATCCTTCCAATACAGAACATGATCAACAATGCAATATCTGATTTCTTTGAGCTTTAAAGCCCTCACCTTAGCCTTCTCAATTCTAGTAGGAGGTTGCAATGTATGCAAGAAATGGATGAGGTACTTGTATGAAATACACTCTATCAATTGGGGGTTGACATGTGAGTTGTGGTTAGTAACATCAGTTTGCTGGTATACGGAATCTGCATTCATGAAATTAACCCCAAGTGACTTACAATTTGATTCAGCTAACAATCTAGCTAAACCTTGTCCTTTCACCAGCTTGGTAGGTTTCATCTCAAGGTCAAATTTCATAATTTTGGCAATCCACTTACTTCTCTTTCCATCTATGTCAGGCTGAATTAGAATTTTTTTAACAGAGGATGAAGGGACATAAGCAATAATTCTAGAATGAAGAAAATATACTCTGAAAGATTTGAAGGATTTGACCAAAGCATAAGATTTCTTCTCCATGATGTCATACCTGATTTTAGCATCTCTCAAAGCCCTACTAAAAAAAGAAATAGGTTGCTCCTTTCCATCTGAGTTTTTATGAAGGAGGACAGCAACCAATGTATCATTTGAGGCAAAAGAAAATATCAAAAATCATTTTGAATAATCAGGGATAATAAGAACAAGTGCCTCAGTCAGTGATTGTTTAATTTTATCAAATGAATTTCTAGCTTCATGTGTCCATTTAACCTCATTCCCCTTTCTCAGCATGGATGTGATAAACTTAACCAACTTAGCAAAATTAGAAATGAATCTTCTCAAGAAATTTACCTTACCCAGGAAGGACTGAATTTATTTCTTGGACCTAGAGAGACACATAGTCTTGATGGCCTCTACTCTACTTGGGTCAATTTTTACCCCTTCAGCTGAGACAATATGTCCCAACAGCTTACCTTCCTTCATACCAAAGAGGAACTTCTTGGGATTAAGTGGCAATCCAAATTTTATGCATTTCCGGAACACCTTCTCCAAATGTTCATAGTGCTCTTGATCATATTTTGAAAACATTGTGATGTCATCCAAGTAGATCACTACAAACTTATCTTTTTCTCCAATAAAATCAATATCCATTGCACATTGAAAGGTTTCCCTTGCATTCATGAGACCAAAGGGAATCTCGGCATACATGAATGTACCCCAAGGAGTGGTGAATGTTTTGTTTTCCCTATCTTCGAGAAAAAACAGAAATATGATTGTAGCTTGAAAATATATTAATCATGGACATCCTAGCTGAGCATGTCACCCTTTGTAAAATATGTTCCATCTTAGGCAAGGGGTAATTATCTTTCCTAGAACACCTGTTTAAATTTCTGAAATCAACACAAAGTCTGATTTCTCCATTCTTTTTCCTAACAAGGACAATATCATCTATCCACTCAGAATACCTCAAAGGTATGATGATCTAAGCATCAAGCAATTTTTTGACCTCCTTCTCCATCATGGGCATCAACATAGGATTGATCTTCCTTAGTTTATGTCTAAATGGTTTAGTATCATCCTTAAAAGGTATTTTGTGTTCAATAATGCTTGTGTCATAAGTTTTCAAATCATCATACTTCCAAGCAAAGACATTAGAAAATTCCTTTAGCATTTTTATATACTCATCTCTTTGTTTTTTCTGAAAGACTACTAGACAGCTTGACATACTTGGGATTTTCATCAGTACCTAGATTTCACTCTGTCAAATCAACATCTTCATTTGAACCTCTCACCTTGACAGCCACATCATTACTATCAAATAATCTCTCTAATGGAACCAATCCCTTGGGGATATTATTGTTAGGAAACTAAACAATCTTCTGGTCTACAATCTTGTTCAGGAATTTATCATCATGAGGATTGTTTTCATCATCTAGGTCTTGATCAATGTGAAGAGCAGAAAATTCATCTACTATTTTCAGATATCATTTTATCTCAAGATCATCTTCAAAAACCTTCCAATGTTTGACATTTTCATGTATGGAAGGCCTATATTTTACTTCAACATCGTACTTGAGTTTAGGAGGTAGTGGAACTTTAAAATTACTAGCATAAATAGCTAGGGAATCATCCAATGCATTCTCTTCTCTAGGAACAAAGGATATGTTGAAAGCTAGGAATAAATTATCAATAAGATCCCATACCTCATTCCTGTAGGTCCTCAACCTTGGATGATTTTATTGGTATATATTTCTAATCTGATGTACAATCAGCTCTGCATCTCCAAAAATAGTAATTCATCAATATTTGTATTTGTAGCAACCCTCAACCCAAAACTAGAGCCTCATATTCATCAATGTTGTTTGTGGTCTCAAATTATAACTTGAAAGACAAAGTTATGACTTCTTGAGAGGGGGAAATGAAAACAACTCCAGGACCAGCACTATCTTTAGAATATGCCCCATCAAAAAACATTTTCCAAGATTCATCAACTTGTTTCACTGTTTCATATGTTGTTGGTGATAGATTTCTTATTTCTAGAGGTGGTTGAAGAAGATAAATGAGTTGCAGAATGCTAGATCTCAAATTAGTGTCAACAGCATAAATAGGATGGTTTTTGGGATTACCTTCATCACTAATAATATAATCCAGTTGTGCTTCTCTATACATCCTTCTATGCTCACCCCCAAAGACAGGTATTGTAGCATAAGAGAGGTCCATCTGCAATGTTCCTCCCAACCTATTAATCCATGATCTGGACAATTTTGATTTTTCATAAGCTCAATTAAGCATGAATTTTATTTCATTTTATCATTTCACTTAACCATAAACAATAATGTTGCAGCAACCAAGATCACCAGAAGAAGCACCATGCACAAGAACACAATAAGTAACCTAGGAAACCCTTCTCAACAAGGGAAGAAAACCCATCCAAATCCTTTGCTATAATATTCAAGAGAAATACCTCCACCAAGTTAAAACCTAGCACACAAGAGGGCGCTTTAAACCCTATAACTCTAGTGCCCAAGAGAGGTGTGCACCTTTTACCAAAGAAGTGTACTTGCTGAAATTTCCAAACTCGCAAGTAGGTTGTGATTTCACAATGGGGAATTTCCCTTTACTTATATTATAATTATCCTATTAACCGAAGTGTCTGTTTTCTCAACAGGTCCGACCTCACTAAGTCATATAATTATTAGTAGTAGTATTAGTATTAACCATATTAATTGATTTTTACATTTATTATTAAACACATTAAGGTGGGGCCGACCTGTACCCTTTACATAACAATTAGGGTTACAGGAAGGTCTGAATCTTGAACAACATATAGAAAATGATATGATACACCCACTATTGCTCATCCACTAGGGGCACATATATAGGGATTCCATAGATCTGGCTCACTGCATTACACAGAAGAACCATATCTACACACATTCACTTGTGCTCATCCATAGGCACATCCACTCTATAGATCTTATTTCCCACTTCCTCACACAGGAGAATCATCTGGAGTTTTCTCATCAACTCTGTTTCTCAGAGGAGGCTAACACATCATCTTCATTTATGTTCACATGACGATGCACCCAGCACTTTTGGATTTCACACATTCGCCTTGTGCTCAACCACAGGCACGTCCAACTCATCAGATCGTCTTTCCCACTGGATAATCATCAGGAGTTCTTCTCACACTCTGAATGGAGGAGGTCATATCTACGTTCCTAGCTCTGCCTCAAGCAGGAACCACGTACCCTTCTTAGGGGATTTCTCTCAAGTTTGTAAGTTGAGAGAAAGACTTCACATAGTTGCACACCTCACAGGTTTGTAAGTTGGAGAATGTCTCACATAGTTGCATTCATCAACACTCCCTCTCAGCTAGGGAGGCATTCTTTATCATGCCAAGTCTCACATGGATGTATTTTGATTTTTGTCTTGGATGGAGTCATAGACACTCCCTCTCAACTAGGGATCCATTCTTCATGAAGTTAATTTGGTGAAGATATTTGCAATCTACTCATGTGTAGGAAGGTACTGCATGTGTACGATTTTCCTCTGCATCATATCTCTAATATAGGGATATTGCATCTTGTCATGTTTCAATCCATCAAGGAGCACTAGGTTCTTAAGCATATTTACACATGGCTCTTGGTTATCATCATAAGAACCATCTCATGGTCAAGTAAAAATGTCAAAAGATGGTGAAGCCACATTGCTTCGCACACTCGATGTTATCTACTCTACCTCTATGGTACTCAAGGCCACAGAGTTTTGTTTATTGTTGCATTAGTAAACCATGGAAAATTTCATGATAGAACATCAACCAGATGTGCTCTTCTTGTACACTTTATTTTTTGCTCAATCTGAATCGTCATATCCTACAAACTCAATTTCACACTAGAGGCATATCTTAGGCCATATCCAACTGTGCCTCATATATATCTCAATATATGTTTTGTTGTTTCCTAGTGAGTCTGTATCGATTGACTCATGAAATGACTAGGCATACTCACTGCATGGCATGAATCAAGTCTGGTGTTAACCAGATACATCAGTGATCCAATCAGTTATGGATCAATCTCGTCTGAATCATCATCATTTATTTTCTTCAAATCCATCACGATGGTTTTGCATTCTGTCATACTGAACTTCTTAAGTATTCCCACTGTATGTTTTCCTTGACTTAGGAAAATATCATCAGTCCTTTGTCATACTTATTGTCCCAAGAAGTGGTGCATCATACTCATATCCTTCATCTCAAAATCAGAATTCAAAGCTTACTTGTATTCAACAATAAGTCATCAAAGTCAGGCTCTTGTCACCAACACTGTAATAATATATGTTTGGATCAACAACACTCTTGTTAAAACCCAAACTCATCAAGAATCCATCCATATGATATAGAGTCTAACTCATAGATGGTAGTATGGATGGAATTGTATCTGTTTTACTGGGTCAAGTGTCTCATCATAGGCAACTCCCTCTATTTGTGAGAAACCTCTAGCTATAGGTCTCGTTTTGTATTTCTTGACACTTTCATCAATTGTATGTTTGATCTTATGGATCCACTTGGAAGTTACCACAGACTTCCCTTATGGTCCCTAAATAATATTTTATACATCAATTTTAAGGTATAGTGGTATTCTTTTGTTATGGAATCTTTCCATACCTATTATTCTATTGCTTCTCTAAGACAAGGAGGCTCAACATCAATAAGGTGGCTCGTGACTGAAGGACAGCTTGAAAATTTATTTTTTCTCTCTCAGAATGTGCCTTGAGAGGCTTGTATGTATCTTGCAAAGTGAGTCTATGTAGGCCTTTTATGCCTTACTGCAATATCTCTGAACATATCAACTGGAGAAACTGGATCAACGGGAATAATGTATGTCTCCCTATGGACTGTTGAAGGGGGAGAAGGTATTGTCTCACTGTCAATATCCATCTGAGATTTTCTAGATCTTTGAAAGGATTTCTTTCTTATAGGGACATTGTTTCTGCTTTTTCTTGTATGATGAAAAAATATGGTTTGGACTCCCATACCAGGGATAATGGTCCAAATCTTTGAGAGCTCCTTGTACTAGGAATAATATCCTTTATTTATTTTCAAAAATGCAATCAACTGTAAAATTAGAGATCCATTTATTTACCTAGTTGTAGTCATGTCCTTTTATAGGAAGTACTTCTCCTCTCCCTTATATTCATTCTTTTGAGGTGGATATGGATCAATGTCAGCGGTGGAAGCATATTGTCTTCCCTTCTTCCTAGTTGGACAGTTCCTTGCAATGTGTCCATACTTGTCACATCTGAAGCAGAACATTTTTTAGGCATATTTTCTATGATAGCCTGGATTGGATGAATACTTTTCACCTTTAAATGTTTGCCTGAAATTTCTTTTGAATTTTCCTCCCTTCTTTGTATGAAGTGCAAGAGCGTGATTTTCTTCTAAGGAATCTTCCACTCCTCTATTTTTAAGTCTAAGTTCTTCTTGAGTGCAATCTGTCCATAGGCGCTCAAAGTTTGGTAGATCTTCTCAACCAATGATACTCTGAATGAAAGGCTCCCATGATTTTGGAAGATTATGTAGGGTGGTTAAGATAAGTTCTCTATCAGACATGATTTCCCTAATGGTCTCTAGTTGTTCTTTAATCTCTGATAACTTCATAAAGAAGAGTGCAACTGTATCATCCTTCGTCATCTTGGTACTTTCAAGTTGGCTCTTTAAGGTAAGAGCTCTGAGAGTGTTTTCACTTTCAAACATTCATTTTAAGGTTTTATACATATCATAGGTTGTCTTCAAATTGGCAATACGGGGCAAGAGATTATCTCTTACTCAGTAGATGATTATTTTTCTTTCTTTGACATCTTCTTTTCTTATCTTCTTCTCTATATTTGTAGATATGTCTGGTAGAGTTTTAGTTGTCACATCCAAGAGATCATCTTCTTCAAGAGTGACTAGAAGATTTTATTTCCATGGGTTGAAGTTGCTTGCTCCATCAAGCCTATCTTCTACTAATGTTATGTTCTTCATTTGATTGGTTTCTTCAAATACTTGTTGACTGGAATTTGAAAACATAATGATTAGGTTAAATTAGCAACCTTGGATTATTTTGGACTTATGACTACCAACAATCAATTTGATAATGTCACAGAGATGCTTGCTGATTCAGGAGAATGTTTCTTCAGAAATCCAGAATTAATATTCCGTGGGAAATTTTGACACCCTAGAAACACTAGGGCCAAAAATCAAAATTTCTTGGAATTTCATTTTGAGAGCTTCTGGAGATGCGTTGGAAGAGGTCATACTCTTCTATGCCAAAACTAGCCCCAGCTTCCAAGTATTAGGGGCTGAACCACCACTGAAAGGGAGGTCGTACGGATTTTTCTAGAAACCCTAGGAGGGTCGTATGGTTCTGCAAAGGGTGTGCTGAGACTTGGTGGATGCTTTTGCAATGGGTTATTTCAAGACCTATTCTTTTATACCATGTTGATTTTTCATAAGCTCGTTTAAGCATGAATTTTATTTCATTTTAGAATTTCACTTAACCATAAACAATAATGTTGCAGCAACCAAGATCACAAGAAGAAGCACCATTCACAAGAACACAAGAATCACCCTGGGAAACTCTTCTCAATAAGGGAATAAAACCCAGCCAAATCCTTTGTTATAATATTTAAGAGAAATACCTCCACCAAGATAAACCCTAGCACATAATAGGGTGCTTCAAACCCTATAACTCTAGTGCCCAAGAGAGGTGCGCACCTTTTACCAAAGAAGTGTACTTGCTGAAATTTCCAAAATCACAAGTAGGTTGTGATTTCACAATGGGGAAATTCCCTTTACTTATATTAGACTTATCCTATCAACCGAAGTGTATTTTGTCTCAACACGGTCGAACTCACTAAGTCATATAATTATTATTATTATTATTATTATTATTATTATTATTATTATTATTAACCATATTAATTATTTTTTAGATTTTTTATTAAACACATTAAAGTGGGGCCAACCTGCACCCTTTACATAACAATTAGGGTTACAGGTAGGTCTAACTCTTGAACAACATATAGCAAAGGATATGATACACCCACTAGTGCTCATCCACTAGGGGCACATCCATAGGGATGGCATAGCTTTGGCTCACTGCATTACACAAAAGAACCAGATCTACACACATTCACCTGTGCTCATCCACTCTACAGATATTCTTTCCCACTGCCTCACACAGGAGAATCATCTAGAGTTTTCTCGTCAACTCTGTTGCTCAAATGAGGCTAACACATCATCTTCATTTCTATTCACATGACAATGCACCCAACACTTTGGGATTTCACATGTTCACCTTGTGCTCAGCCACAAGCACATCCAACTCATCATATTGCCTTTCCCACTGGATAATCATCTGGATTTCTTCTCGCTCTCTGTATGGAGGAGGCCATATCTACATTCCTAGCTCTGTATCGGGAAGGAACCACGTACCCTTATTAGGGGATTTCTCTCAGGTTGGTAAGCTGAGAGAAAGACTTCACATAGCTACAATGATCCACACCTCACAAATTTGTAAGCTGGAGAATGTCTCACATAGTTGCATTCATCAATAGACAATAACATCCAAAGTTAGTGGATGTTCCAAAGAAGATATTTTGAAAGTAGTTTGATCAATCAATCACTAGTAGTGAATAGACTAGTGCATTCTAGGGTAATGGAGTCAATGATAGAAACAACAACTCTTAGAGGGAATCAGCAATGATAATACTTAGTCAGAAGGATATGGAGAATATGAAAGAGGTGTTGGTAACCCAAAGCCTCAAACATCCAAGTCCTAGAGATAATTGCTAGAAAATAAGGAAACTTAGGACCTAGTGATTCCTCTTTTCCTTAGACAATTTGAAATAAAATATGCAAAAGGCAAGTGGAGTAGGGTTACTAGGGTGCTACAATGGCAGGGCTCTAGTATCTACTTCTAGATAAGGTGCAAGGGGTAATTATCTTTCCCAGAACACCTATTTAAATTTATGAAATCAACACAAAGTCGGATTTCTCCATTCTTTTTCCTAACAAGGACAAGATTAGCTATCCACTCAGAATACCTCAAAGGTATAATGATCTAAGCATCAAGCAATTTTTTGAACTCCTTCTCCATGATGGGCAGCAACATAGGATTGATCTTCCTTAGTTTCTGTCTAAATGGTTTAGTATCATCCTTCAAAGGTATTTTGTGTTCAATAATGCTTATGTCATAAGTTTTCAAATCATCATACTTCCAAGAAAAGACATTAGCAAATTCCTTTAGTAGTTTGATATTCCCATCTCTTTGTTTTTCTGATAGACTACTAGACAGGTTGACATACTTGGGATTTTCATCAGTACCTATATTGTACTCTGTCAAATAAACATCTTCATTTGAACCTCTCACCTTGACAGCCACATCATTACTATCAAATAATATCTCTAATGGAACCAATCCGTTGGGGATATGATTACTAGGCAGTTGGACAATCTTGTGGTCTGCAATCTTGTTCAAGAATTTATCAGCATGAGGATTGTTTTCATCATCTAGGTCTTGATCAATGTGAAGTCAGAAAATTCATCTATTATTTCTAAAAATCTTTTTATCTCAGGATCATCTTCAAAAACCTTCCAATGTTTGACATTCTCAGGTATGGAAGGCCTATATTTTACTTCAACATCGTACTTGAGTTTAGGAGGTAGTGGAACTTTAAAGGAAACAGCTAGGGAATCAGCCAATGCAATCTCTTCTCTAGGAACAAAGGATATGTTGAAAGATAGGAATAAATTATCAATAAGATCCCATACCTCATTCCTGTAGGTCCTCAACCTTGGATGATTTTCCTAGTACATATTTCTGATCTGATGTACAATCATCTTTGCATCTCCAAAAACTGGTAATTCCTCAATCTTCATATCTTTAGTAGCCCTCAACCCCAAAACTAGAGCTTCATATTCAGCAATGTTGTTTGTGGTCTCAAATTCTAACTTGAAATATAGAGGTATGAATTATTGAGAGGGGGGAATGAAAACAACTCCAGCACCAGCATTATCTTTAGAAGATGCCCAATCAAAAAACATTTTCCAAGTTTGAGCACTTTGTTTTACTGTTTCATATGATGTTGGTGATGGATTTCTTATTTCCAGAGGTGGTTGAGGAAGATCAATGAGCTACAGAATGCTAGATCCAAAATCAGTGTCAATAGCATAAATAGGATGGTTTGTGGGATTACCTTCATCATTAATAATATAATCCAATTGTGCTTCTCTATACAGCCTTCTATGTTCACCCCCAAAGACAGGTGTTGTGGAATAGGAGAGGTCCATCTGCAATGTTCCTCCCAACCTATTAATCCATGATCTGGACAATAACATCCCAAATTTAGTGGATGTTCCAAAGAAGATAGTTTGAAAGTAGTTTGATCAATCAGTCACTAGTAGTGAATAGACTAGTGCCTTCTAGGGTAAGGGAGTCAATTATAGAAGAATCAACTCTTAGAGGGAAATAGCAATGATAACACTTAGTCAGAAGGAGATGGAGAAGATGAAAGCAGTGTTGGTAACCCAAGGCCTCAAACATCCAAGTCCTAGAGATAATTTCTAGAAAATAAGGAAACTTGGGCCCTAGTGATTCCTCTTTTCCTTAGACAATTTGAAATAAAATATGAAAAAGGAAAGTGGAGTAGGGTTACTAGAGCGCTACAATGGTAGGGCTCTAGTATCTACTTCTAGATAAGGTGTTCTTTGAGAAATTTAAACAAGTGGAAAATTATAGAGAAAAAGATAATAACTTGTGTCTTTCTCCTAGGGTTTCAAGCAAGCAATTTCATAATCTTTAATATGAAACAAATAAATTCACCATAATCATTCATTCACAATAAAGAAATGCATATTTTCTACTTACTTCACCAAGAATAATCGAGCTCAAACCCTAGTTGAAGATTTCCCACCATGAAAATAGCCAAGATACACCAAAAATGCCTCTTCAAGAAGTTGTGCACCAATTAGTTTCAACAAATAACCCTTAAAGAGGGTTGAATTTCAGACCACACACTTGTGTGATGAGAGATGATCATAAAAATGAGAGTTTTATCTCTTATTTATACAATATCAATGACCTTTAATTACAGTTAGGTCATAAAAAAAGGCTTACATGACCAAATTACATTTAAAATCCAATTTTTACAAAATATTATTAATTAAACCCTAATTTCATCTTCAAGGGTGATGTCATGCCCTTCTAGGGTGATGTTAGGCCCCTAAGGTGGAACGTTAGGCCTTAAGTTCAGAACGTTTGGCCTCCAAAGGCCATGAATGATGCCACATGTGCCAATTATCACACAATTGCCCATCATAAGTGCAAACCCTAACTCTGGGTGATGTCAAGGTCAAAATGATGATGTCATGTGCTCTCAAGGGTCAACATCCAAGAGGAAAGGAAAAACCCCCCTGGGTCTAGGTCTTTTGTAGTGTCCCTGGTGCAACGTCCTTATTTCTTCCTGGTGCTAGCCTTTGTTTTCTCTTTTCCCCTGGTGGGGTCACAGCATCCATCTATTGGGATTTCATCCCCATGGAGGTCCGACCTAATCATTCCCCCATATGTACCTGTCCACCGAAAAAATTCCTACAGCAACAACAAGTAACCCCTCCAGGGGATGATAAGTCATAGGGATCATAGCAATTTCAATCACATCTAATAATCAAATTACCCAAACATGTGCATCAAACCCCCCTTTACCCAGGCAAATTCTCAAAGACATTATGTAGTTTAACAAGTCAGGTTTGGAGAAGGTCTCAAGATGTCCTATTGGGATAATCCTCCTTAGGTTTGGAGTGTTTCCAGGGTAAGAACCAATCTAGGTCATGTAAGTGTGGGTGAAGTGTCTTAGGGGGAATGTCTTGGGAGAGGGTGCAGTGATAATAGGGAAATGTAGGTCTTTCCTGTGGGTGCCTCTATAAAGGGTGAGTTGCACCTTATCATGGATTTCATTGTTTCCCATCCCATTCAATGCCTTTTATTCTTAGTCTTATTGGTTTTTTTCTTGTTTCTTTTCAAGGGAAAATCAAGGGAGAAGGTTGGCTCATGATGAGACTCACTTTCTCTTGGTTATGCCACCAAGATCCACTACCTTGTTTTGGTGACAAGATAGATGGTAGTGTCATATCTCTACATGCCCATGGACCTAATAGGTCAGCTCATGATGAGACCTCCCATCCACCAACTAGTACCTTGAGTTTTGATTTATATTATAGGTCCCCTTTTCTTACTGAGAAGCCTTTTATTAATTTCTCGGGAATCCCTCGGTGAATCATCTCAAAGGTTTCATTTTGGCTTTTAACTCTTGTCGGATACTTTTACACCTTGGTCCTTTATCCCCTTCTTCCCACAGGAAAAGGTACAACCCTTCCTAGCGTGGAAAACCAATGATCGAACCAAGGTGGGGGAAGATGAGAGGAATAATGATGGAAAGTGGTAAGTATGGAGGGAATGGATGATCACCTTTCACAGACCCACCCAGTGGAAACTTATCCTAAAGGGGAATCATCTTACTAGGACATTATGTCACCCTCCCAAGTATGAACAAGTTAAATAGCATAATTTCCAAGCAAACGTTATGAAATGAAGGAGAATTCAGTGCAACATATTCAAGTTCTTCAAAAATTAGAGTGACACATACCATGATACATGGACTCATTGCCTCATGAGCAAGACTTACTGCTACTTCAGGACTAGGCTGGTGGAATGGATGTTGTTGTTGCTGATAGGTGGGATGCATTGAATAAAATATGGGCCATGCTCAAGTCATATGGCTCTCGGCATTCCATGTCTAGGACATGATCTCCTTAGTTATCCCTAGGATAGGGGATAACATCTAGCTCCAACTTGGGGACATGTGCTCATCGTAGAGCGCATGAGAACTTAAGCATCTCTGGTATGACCTGTATCTGCTAGATCTCAACAAATGTATTAGTAATCATCAAGGTGGTGATATCATCGCTCACTCATAGATGATATAATGGAATAAAAATAAACATGCATATATACAAAATGAAACTACACTACACTGGCATGATATGAAGATGATATATATAATGGATGCAAATGCCTAACTTACATCTACTTACCTATTGGTTGAATGCTAGGTGTAATAAAATATTTAATGAAACCATTCTAAAAATATCTCATAATACCTACCTCTGTGCTTCATCACAAACCAAAACAATGACAATTCAAGCACAAAAATAACATGAGTTAGAACATGTATCATATCATCGGAAATCGTAAAGTCTAGCTCATGGAGGTGGGAGGGAGGGATAAAATTATGCCAAGTCACACTTCTAGGAAAGTGTTCAATCCATCTCAGAAAGGGATCGTGAAAAATCAAAGGCTCAAAAGACTGACTCAGAGAGTCTGAAGGTTGGCTACCATGGCAATCTTTACATACTGAGGTCTGGGAAGGGACTAGTAAGAACCTAGAGGGCGATTGACAATTTATTAAGGGAAGGTTGAAAATTTGAGATAATAAACTTCTTCTTAAGGTATTCAACCTACCCTTGAATTCCAAAAGTAAGCCTTGCCTCAGAGAAAACTCAAGAAAGGGGACATGTCTTCCAATTGCATCCTTAGTGACAAAGCAAGGTAAAGTAATCGAAGGAGGCTGTAAAACCTTTTCATAAGTACCCTGCTTCAGAAAAGCAATATCCTCACCTCTATCAAGATATGAGAACAATGGTGGTTGATGATACTCTTCATAGAACAAATCCAAGTGCTCAAAAGAATACTCATCAAAATCTTCAAGGTATGACCGAAAACCATCAGGAGGACATAGAACTAGGTCACCCTTGGAGATGTTTGTAACTATATCATTTCCTCATTGCTAAATGTCATAATTAGTAGTAACCTGATATGATAGTTGTAGAGGCAACATTTTGAAATGATCCTCAATGTTGTAAACAGGGTCCCCATCATAACCAATCACATCCCATTTACGTCTCCCAACATGAATGAACTCATCAATATTATCAACAATGTCATTACCTTTGTCATTACATGAAGGATTCAATGCATCCAAGGGCTCCTCTAATACTTCTTCACTTTCCAAATCATAAAATAAAACATCATCAAAATCTTGGAAAGGGAGATAATTTATCGTGGTTACTTCTTGTTGTGCAGGAGCATCAATAGCTTGGATGACTTCATCAAATGGGAGAGCAATAACTAGTGGCGCTTCCTCATGGTTTCCCCTTATATATTTAGCTTCATAATATGGAGGATCCAGTTTGTCTAAGGGTTCCCTTTCTTCTTCACCTTCTGAATCATATAATAAGGTATCATCAAGAACCTAGAAGGGAAAATGACTAACCTCATCCTCTTCTTTTTGTGCAGGAGGAATAGGATCTCAGATGGCTTCATCAGAGGGAGGAGCACACATTAATACTTCATTATCATGTTTGATATCTTTAGGCTCTCGCTCTCTAACAAGGTCTTCATTATCCTCAATAGAAGCACGAGTAAATTCGTGCTCTTCCTTATGGGATTGGAAACCTTCATTAGGATCCTTATCCTAAACCTCTTGTTGATTGACTACTTGTTCCCTTCTTTCCTGGAATTTACTAACAAATTTTTCAAGAGAAACTAATCTTTCCAGACTAAGAGCATCTGGGGTATCCTTGGGGTCATCAACTTTAGTTTCTGGAGTAAAATGGTGTTCTCTCTTGAACAAGGATATATTCACCTCGATTTGTATGGCCATGTGATAGGAATCATCGATTGTTTTTGGCCCCTTTTTATTGAGGAGGAACCCTAAATGCACTAAGAGTGCATTGGTATATAGGTAAACATGGTACTTGTCTCCAGGACGTTGGATTATAGGAATCTAATATAGCAAGTTCTCAAACCTAGTATTGAATTCCTTGACAGTCTTGTTCTCAATTTGTTTCATGTACTCGAGTATTTTTAGTAGCATGTGTATGTCTTCCAATTTAATACCCCATTTCTTGAAAAAGGTTTCTTCTAATTGGTCCATAGATGTGATGCTAGCATCAAGGAGATCCTCGTACCATTTCTTAGCATTTCCATGAAGAGTGGTAGAGAAAAGTTTCATTGTCAAATCCTGAGCATCATCACTGATAGGGTGGAGTTGAAAGAAAGCCCAAAAATTATCCATGTGATTGTCGGCTCTAATCCCATCACTACCAATGAATCTAGGGAGCCATTTTTCATACCTCGGGGGCATTTGTCGAGGGTAACCAGAAATTTTACTCATATATAAGGGTTTAAAATTTATCGGGTCCCATTGAAAAATCCATGATTGGCTTTGTGATTAGTGGAGTCACTAGATAATCCTTGTATGGATCATCAAAGGGAAAAGAGGGAATTACCCTTAGTGGAGTCGCCAAGTAAGCTTTGTGAAGTAAAGGCTTTGGATAAAGGCTTACCAAAAAAAAAAATCATTGAGGAATATTGACTCAGTGTTCCCTGGAAATGAATCCAAAATGTTATCGCACAATCTGTACTTGCCTAAAGCCCAAAGCAAGTAGATATAAGATTAGTGTAACAAGGGGTGACTTATCACAGTCACCTTAATAGGAAACCCCTTTCTATTTAGTATTATATCAATGTACCCCAGGGGATACATCCCCACTGACCTGAGGGTAGAGAAGGCTAAGGAAAAAATGTAAGAAAGTTCCCCCCCTCTCACAGGTCACTCAATTTCAAAGGGTTCTTTTATGTCTTATATAGATGAAGCAAATGAATAATATTGTGTACCTGCCTAGAACAAGACAACAAAATAGAAAAAGGGCACTTTCCTAGTACCAAAATGATAGTAATGCTTCATAAGACAATGAACTCTTAAAAATATACTAGCCGATATAAAATTGCAGCAGTACAACAATTTAAAACAGAAATGATAAATTTGTAATAGCCACAATAACTATGCTTCAAAATGCTTGAGAATAGACTAGAAAAGGTAGCTTTAACTAGGCAAATTGATATTAGATAGTCACAAGGAGATTTAGCAATGTCTAGCTAGAAATATATGTCACTTTTGAGGTCATTTTGTTGTTGTTAGATGGTTGTAGCAATATTTTTGCAAGAGAAGCAAGTTGGTTAGTGAATTAGGTTAATCTAAGGTTAGTAGGAGTTAGTGGATGTTCCAAAGAAGATAGTTTGAAAGTAATTTGATCAATCAATCACTAGTAGTGAATAGACTAGTGCCTTCTAGGTTAATGGAGTCAATGATAGCAGCAGCAAATCTTAGAGGGAAATAGCAATGATAATACTTAGTCAGAAGGAGATGGAGAAGATGAAAGAGGTGTTGGTAACCCAAGGCCTCAAACATTCAAGTCCTAAACATAATTGCTAGAAAATAAGGAAACTTAGGCCCTAGCAATTCCTCTTTTCCTTAGAAAATTTGAAATAAAATATGCAAAAGGCAAGTGGAGTAGGGTTACTAGAGTGCTACAATAGTAGGGATCTAGTATCTACTTCTAGATAAGGTGTTCTTTGAGAAATTTAAACAAGTGTAAATTTATAGAGAAAAAAGATAATAACTTATGTCTTTCTCCTAGGGTTTCAAGCAAGCAATTTCATAATATTTAATATGAAACAAGTAAATTCACCATAAAGAAATGAAAATTTTCTACTTCACCAAGAATAATCAATCTCAAACCCTAGTTGAAGATTCCCACCATGAAAATAGCCAAGATACACCAAAAATGTCTCTCCAAGAAGTTGTGCACCACTTAGTTTCAGCCAATAACCCCGAATTTCAGACCACACGGTTGTGTGATGAGAGATGATCATAAAAATGAGAGTTGTATCTCTTATTTATACAATATCAATGACCTTTAATTACAGTTAGTTCATAAAAAAGGATGACATGGCCAAATTACATTTAAAATCCAAATTTTACAGAATATCATTAATTAAACCCTAATTTAATCTTCAATGGTGATGTCATTCCCTTCTAGGGTGACGTTAGGCCCCTAAGGTGGAACGTTGGGCCTCAAGTGCATAATGTTTGGCCTCAAAAGGCCCTGAATGATGCCACACGTGCAAATTAGCACACAACTGCCCATCATAAGTGCAAACCCTAACTCTGGGTGACATCAAGGTCAAAATAATGATGTTAAGTGCTCTCAAGTATCAACGTCCAGGAGGAAAGGAAAAAACCCCCTAGGTCTAGGTATGTCAGAGTGTCCCTGGTGCAACGTCCTTCTTTCTTCCTGGTGCCAGCCTCTGTTTTCTCTTTTCCCCTCGTGGCGTCACAGCATCCATCTATTGGGCTTTCAGCCCCATGGAGGTCCGACCTAATCATTCCCCCATATGTACATGTCCACAGGGAAAAGTCCTGCAGCAACAACAAGTACCCCCTCCAGGGGATCATAAGTCACATGGATCATAGCAATTTCAATCACATCTAATAATCAAATTACCCAAACATGTGCACTAAACCCCCCTTTACCCAGAAAAATGCTCAAATACATTATTCAATTTAACAAGTCAGGTTTGGATAAGGTCTTAGGATGTCCTATTGGGATAATCCTTCATAATTTTGGGGTGTTTCCCAGGTAAGAACCAATCTAGGTCATGTAAGTGTGAGTAAAGTGGCTTAGGGGAAATGTTTGGCCAGAGGGTGCAGTGATAATAGGGAAATGTAGGTATTGTATGTGGGTGACTTTGTAGAGGGAAAGTTTCACCTTATCATGGATGTCATTGTTTCCCAGCCCATTCAATGCCTTTTATTCTTAGTCTTATTGCTTTTGGTATTTTTTCTTTTCAAGGGAAAAGTTGGGGGACATTATCCTGGCATGGTAACTAGAGGTGACAGTGTTACCCACAATCATTGCATGGAAATGAGAAGGTTGGCTCGTGATGAGACCCCCTTTCTATTGGCTATGCCACCAAGAGCCACTATCCTGGTTTGGTGGCCATATAGATGGTAGTGTCATACTGCTACATTCCCATGGACCTAATAGGGTGGCTCATGATGAGACCTCCCATCCATCAACTAGTACCTTGAGTTTTGATTTATCTTGTGGGTCCCATTTTCTTACTGAGAAGCCTTTTATTACTTTCTCAGGAATCCCTAGGCCTTTAGCCCCTTCTTCCCATGAGGCAAGGTACAACCCTTCCTAGCATGGAAAACCCAATTTTCGAACCAAGGTGGGGGAAGATGAGAGGAATAATGATGGAAAGTGGTAAGTATTTAGGGAATGGACGATGACCTTTCACAAACCCACCCAGTGGAAACTCATCTTAAATGGGAATCAGCTTAGTAGGACATTATGTCACCCTCCCAAGTATGAACAAGTTAAAGAGCATAATTTCCAAGCAAACGTTATGAAATGAAGGAGAATTCAGTGCAACATATTCATTTGCTTCAAAAATCAGAGTGACACATACCATGATACCCGGACTCATTACCTAATGGAGTAAGACTTACTGCTACTTCAGGACCAGGCTGGTGGGATGGATGTTGTTGTTTTTGATAGGTGGGCTGCAGTAAAGAAACGATGGGCCCTCTAGGACCATGCTCAAGTCATTTGTCTCTCGACACTCCATGTCTATGACATGATCTCCTTAGTTATCCTTAGGATAGGGGATAACACTCCCTATTGGATCCTGAGGGATGAATCCCTCTGAACTCTAACCTCCTCTAGACTGGTATTAGATGGGTCCATCTACCTCACCATTGGTGGAGCCACCTACTCGTCCTTATCAATATCCATGTGGAACACTCTGTATCCCACAAAAGTATCCTTCTTTTCAAAAGGTTCTAACATTGTCTTCTTCTCCTTTGGTATATGTATACATATTGTCATGTATACAACTCCATGTATGGATAGCTTGCTCGATGTCTCAAACTAGAGACCATCTAATTTGTTGTCTCCTGCAATTGTCACTATAGCTCCCTCTCAAAGATATCACCTAATGACCTTCCCGAAACAAGCATTATAACAAAAATAGAAGACAAGAACAATATTCTTATGATAAGGAAATAGGAACGAGAATTAAAAAAATGAGAAACGGGAACAACACTTTTCTAGTGTTGTTACCTATCATTCCTTCATGGTAACCTGCTCAGAACAAAACAATAACAAAAGACAAGAGCAACACTTTTCTAGTGTTGTGACCTCCATAGTAACATGCCCGAGACAAAGACAACAACCAAGAACATCTCCTATAAAAGATCAATTATGTCTTGTAAACAATTGCATCATTAGTAATAAACATTGAGCATTTACATAATGATTATTGTACTAACGATATTCAAGTTTCACTAAACATTTGATAGAAAAAAGTAGACACAAGAACACAAGAGTTTATCCAGGGAAACCCAACCTTGGGAGAAAACCCAACAACCTTTCTATAGAAGAATTTAGTCCAAGATATTACCATTGCATCACCATCAATAGCGAAAATAACATACAAAGAAGATCCTCCCCAAGGCTAGCATCACCAAGACCTAGCACCTCAATAATATGACCAAGAGAAACCAAGAATATCCTTCCCAGGTGTGGCACACTCATCAAGATACCAGAAACTCAGAAATAGTGAAATTACCAAAAAATTGTAGCGACAACTGCCTTATGCACACTGCAGAAGGAGTTGTCTGACTTTCCAAATGAAATTAGCTAGTCATGTATTTATATTAATCTGGGTGTCAGTCTAGGGATGACTTCTTATTTATGTGTCTTCAATTTATTTATTAATTTCCTATGGATCGGACTTCTCTTCCTGGGTCTTCAACTTCTTCCTGGGGCTTCTTGTAATGTTATAGATGGGTCTTTTTGTTCTTTCTTGTGGAGAATGATTGGCCGAAGTTTCAAATCTCCAACATGAAATACATTATGTTTTTTTCAAGAAAATTGACTTTTGAGAACCTAGAGGAGATCACCAGTGGGGTAGGAAATAAGGAAATCATCACCCTTTTTTTCATGAACCAAACATCCCCATGATTATGTATGAGACAAGTCAACTATAGCATATGAATGGATCATCATGCAACAAAATAGAAGGCGATGCAATAATACATTATATATAATGGATCCATGGTTCAAGCGAAAAGAGACAATACCAAAGTACATCAATATCTCAATACATCATCAATACACCTCTAACATCAATGGTATAATACCACCAAAATGGATGACACAAAATTGAATCAGATGAATCCCCGCAACTAAAAAGGAGCTCAGACAAGTGGTGGCTCAAAAGGGCTTACAGGAGTGCAAGTAACTCCAAACACTAACTCAAGAGAATTCCAAAATAAGGTTTCATGGCTAGCTAAAAAGAACCACAAACATCCATGGTATTCCATCGAATGAAAAACATGAACATGATTGAATATGATTCTCCACATATCATAATGAGCTGAAATTGAACATAGGAGAAACTATCTAGTCATAATTCAATAATGAAAGTCTCTACTAGATGCAATGTAACCCACTGATAATAAAAACTTGGCACCAAGGTATTGGGACAATCCTAACATTATGAATAGATTATCTGAAGTTGAACACATGAAGGTTCCATTCAATCAAGAACCAATTAAGGTAATCCACTATGAAACACAAGGAATTCCACTAATACAGAAAGTGGAACTCAAGGTCACAAACCTCTATATCAAACTCCTAGAGAAAATGTGTCATGGGCAATGGATGTAAACTCATTGGAAGAAATGTAATGATGAATCCTTTCAACAAACACAAAGTAAGAAGATAGTGGATGGATGATCACAACATGGACTCAACTCAAGGGCATTGGCCATATATGGCAAGGGTGATGCGAGAAATCCCTTAACATTAAGAAATAAGGTAAAGACTAACATGAACAACATCCACTGCAAAAAAATACCATGGGAAAAAAATGAGTCAACCAAAAGTATGAATTGGGCATTCCTTTGTAAGGGTATGAGTGAGTATTAATGGTAGAAAAAGTGAGAAAACAAAGATCCAATTTGGAAAGGAAAACTGGTATTAATATGATAGCCCAGTGGAAAGACACAAATGGTTGAATCTATGTAAATGCTTTGATCAAGGGAAACAACAATCATTGTGCAAATAAGACTCATGAAGACTTAACAAAATGGAAAAAGCTCCAAACTCATGCTAATTCTTTTATTTCCCCTAAACTCACACTAGTGGGAAAAGAGACTCAATTTGTAAAGGGAAATTGGGATAAAACAAAAATCAGTTACCAAGATAGCGCCAAGTGGAAAGACACAAGTGAGTGAATCTAAATTCTTCAGTCGAGGGCGACACAAATCACTTTGAAATCAAGACTCATGGGGACTTAACATAATGGGAAAATCCCCTAACTCATACTAGTGTTTTTCTTTCCCCCTATTTTTTTGTTTTTGTGTTTTTTTGGATTTTTTCATTCTCAAAATAATGAAAGAATCAAAAGAAGAGAAGGGTGCTCATGTTGCAATCAACTCGGGTCTTAAGCACCCAAAAAACCATATGGGGAAAAGCAATCAAATTTATAGTTACATAGTGAACAATGAGCACCCAAGTGCATGCCCCCTCTCAAATGGAAATGGTTTGCATGTAGATAGCATGACAAAGACAAAAAGAAACACGTAGAAAATGGAAGCAAGCAGCGAAAAACAATGTGTGCCAACAAATAACCAAAAAGAGTTGGAGTGCTTATGGAAATGGCCAAAAAGAGGGTGAGAAAGGAGATATGGATCACAACACAAACTCAATCTAGAAGGGCTCTTTGTCCTATGGAAAAATATCCTAATGGGTATCAAATGAAAAAATGGTGCTACTCTAGGGAAACCCATCATAGAAAGGCTATATCATTGGATTCATATGCAAGTTCAGCTAATGCACCAACATTCAATGAGGTGGATCTTATAGTAAATTCAAGTGGGAAAAGGTTCAAATGCAACGTTACAACGGAATGTCATTTCAAGAATGAAATTTAACCTAGCCAACAATGGCTAAGAAAATGATCCAAAGGTACCGAAAAATCCATTTCAAGGTCTTACACCTAAAAAAAAATAGTCGAAATTGTTGATATTATAGTAGTTGCGAGAGGTATTTACCTCCATGTGTAAACCTGATGAGGATAGATTACTCCGGGAAGCAAGAAGAAACCCTAATGAGTTGGCTAATAACCCTAGAAGACTTGTTGACTCAAGAAGATAATTTATATTAGGTTATTAGCCTCCAAGAGAAGAAGTCGGCCAGAAATAATAATATATACTGAACAGACAGATACTCAGAATGAGAAGTCGGCCCAGGCAATGAGCCAAAATTAGTATAAATACAGGAGGCCAGTTCTCATTCTGGCAGGCAGTCTCAGAATTGCAGAGCAGCACTTGTGCGCACTGCAGTTGCCCAGTTTCTGCGCAGGTTTGGAGGAGAGTTGTCGTTGAAGCTGCTGCTGCTAGCAGTTACGCTTGGACTATCCTTTGGCTAGGGCTTGGACTATCTGATCAGTTCTTTTTGGTGTGTTATCCTTGGAAAAGGTGCGCTACCCTTTGTTTGCCTATCTAGCCTAAGGTTTGCTTCCAGATTGATTCTTTGTCAAGGTTAAGGTGCTCAGAGGGTAGCTTCGGCCTATGGTTGGGTGGCAATAGAGATATTGTCAATGGTAAAACGAGCACATCCATTATATTCTAACAGGTTATGGTCCCACACCTCCTTCATTCAGTCTAACCACTGGAAGGAAACATAGCCAGAAGGATATTAATCTCGTTGAAGAACTGTTGCTAGGGTTTCCTAGCAGGAGCAGTCACCAAAGCACTGGCGTTAGGGTTACTAGAAGGTGCAGTTGTAGAAACCCTAATCCTCTCGTTGAGGAACCTTAAGTGAAGGGATTGACCTAATCTCTAGATAGATCAATGCACCCTAGCCTAGTGCATCTCCTGGTACTCTCAGCAAGCCAGGACGTCAAGTTTGAGTTTGTGGTCAAATCTAGGGTTTGACCAAGTCAAAGCAACCATAACTTATTCTATGAAGTTAGAGAACAAGTTAGATGGAGCCTCTAACTTCAGAGTGTGGAAGACAAGGATTGACCTCATCCTTGCCAAGAATAAAATGTTGGATATCGTAAAAGGAAAGATCGTGGAACCAGAGTTTGAAGAAGGAAAAGAGAAGGAACCGCAGAACATTGCAGTTATGGAGAATTTCAAAGACGGTGACATCAATTCCATGAGTATCATAGTGGAATCCATAAAAGACCACTTGATACCCTACATATTCCATCTTGACTCATCAAAGAAGATGTACGATGCCCTAACAAATATCTTCTCGATCAGAAACATTGGACAAGTTATGAGTCTGAAGAATGAGCTCAGTGACATGAAGATGAATGATGATAACAGCATAACATCATACTTTGTGAGGATCTCCCAGTTAAGAGATCAACTACAAGCTATTGAAGAGATCACTTCAGAGAAGGAATTGGTAAACATAGTGCTCAATGGTCTTCCCAAGACGTGGGATGCATTTGCCACAAGCATGAACACAAGGAAGGAGTATCCGACATTTGAATAACTTTGGACTTGCTATGCTCAAGAAGAATCAAGGATCAGTGCAAAAGAGAAACCCCAAAAGAAGTACGATGATCAAGCCTTCACGGCAAGATTCAAGAATTTCAGGAACAAAAGGAAGTTTGGTTCAAGGAGGAAGTCAAATCAAGAGAAAGACATTTCAGAAGTACAATGCTTCAATTGTCGAAAGTATGGCCACTACAAGAATCATTGTCCCGAGCTAAAGAAAAGGAAGGAGAAACACAAAGCATCAGTTGTCGAAGAAAAAGAACCTACAAAGAAGACTAAGCAAGACAAAAGAGACTTCTTCTTCTCAAGGTAACAATACTCTTCTTAGTTCTGGTACATATCTTGTTTGCATTGTCTCTATACATATCTTGTATATCTATCTCCTGGAAGATAATGTGTTCCAAGAAGAACTATAACGATGGAAGAACAAAAAGATAAGGATTGATATCATTAGATAATACATGAAAGAATAAAATACATCAAACAAATCATGTGGAAGCTATTGCAAGATAAGCCGAATCAATCATGAAGAGACCTAGAAGAAGCAAAGACAGAAATAAGTCAGCAATCGAGAGGAAATTGGAGAAAGACTTGTGACGTTTTGTAGAAGACAAAAAGACGGAAGCATGGACTCGGCTAGACAAAGAAAGCCAATTATATATTGCAAAAGAAAATGAAGATGCAGACGGAAGCGTGGACTCTGTTAGACAGAGGGAGCCGATTATATGCACTCTTACATGAAGAAAGGATTAGGAGGGAGCTAATCCTATGATCCATTGAAGATGATGAAGTATATATCCATGGTAGTAACCATGAAAGACAGTACGTGTTCAGTTCAATCTCAGAAGAAGTCTTCTTCGAAGAAAAGCCTTAAAGTATCCCCGGTTGTCCATCCAGATCCATGATCCTATGATAAAAGAAAGTAGTGGAATATTTAGGGCATGGAATCTATAAGAAACTCCATGAACCCAAAATCTAAAGAAAAACATGAGGAAGAACATGAAGATTCCAAGAGAGAAAAAGAAGCCAGAACAACCAGTCATTGTATCGAGAATCACAAGATTACCAGCCTGATATGAACTCATTAAAAGCAATCAAGCAAAGGAATTGAAAGTCGTGATGAAGAACAATGTATGGAAGACTTCTGAATGAAAGCATTGTGAGATCTAGAACTAGATGGAGGGAGAAGACTATGATGATTACTTGTTCCATTAAACTAGACATATCTCTACATGAGTCATTATATCATTCGCAACATCCATGAGTTGGAATTCTACATCATATAAATGCAAAGATTGTTCTCCAGAACAATTGAACAAAGAGCGTATGAAAAACAACCTCAAGACTTTGAGGCATACCAGAAAGAGACCCTTGTCTGCATATGGAAGAAGATAACTTGGTGAAGAACCTCCAATGCACAGCAGAAGCGTGGTGAAGATTCTCTATAATAGAGATATTGTATCAAGATGATTACTTGGTAGATCAGATCTCATGATGACAGAAGAAGTGTCACATGGATATGTTTCAGTATTCCAACAATGATATACTTTATTAATCAGAGCTACATGAAGCCTTCAGAGAAAACCAGTGCTCCAGAACGAAGTACAATTGAAATCAAGCATTACATTATCTGTGATGAAGTTCAGAAAGGAGAAAGAGGTTCTCCATTACATATCTCCACAGATGAGTAGATAAGCAGACATTTTGGTAAATCTTCTGTCCAAAAATGAAGAGTTTGTGTACTCAAGCTGGAGCTCGTGGAGACGACTTCCTTATTGAAAAAGGAAGAGATGAATCCCAAGTTGGGAGGGAGCACTGATATGTATTGATTTATGGACAGTCATTTTTCAATTTGAAAAATGGTCCAGGATGAGCAGTTTCCTTTCCAGTTCGGAAAGTGGATTGAGATTTCTGATGGACAGTTATTTCCCATTGTCGTTAACATGCGAAATGGTCCAAATTGTTGATGTATCATAAATAACGACTTCCCATTGTGGTTAACATGGGGAGTGGTCTATGGAAGTCTCTCTTCTTGAGGGTTACTCAAGAAGACTGGCCCGCCTCGCCGAACAGCGATTTCTCATTGTGGTTAACATGAGGAATGGTCTGTTTTGGAGGTTGATACAGGGCAGTCTTTTCCTCTTGTGGTTAACAGAGGAAATGGTTCAGACAGTCATTCCTTAGGGTTTATACATTCTCTCCAGGGTACACTTTGATTAGTGTAGGAGGAATGGTCCAGGCTCAGCGATCAGGGACAGGAATTCCTTAGGGTTTATACATTCTCTCCAGGGTGCACTTTGATTAGTGTAGGAAGAATGGCCCAGGGTGGGGAATGGTCCAGGTTCATAAATCAAGATAGTTATTCTTCCTTGCTTGAGAAGAATAGTCCAGACAACTCATCATTGATGTTTTACTTTTTGAGGGAAAATATTCTTTCAGATCTCACAGGTGTGAGTGAAACATTGGCCCAGATGATTCAGTTTATATAATAACATTATTTTTGTGCAGGTTGATATCAGATGATTGTTATGAAGACTGCATGACAGTAGATGTATACTACTGTGGTGGATGTGTTCCATTGTTTGTGACTATACGTTATTGATAAAGTACTTGTGTGCTACTTGGTGTGGTAGTGTACCACTGGATTGTAGTTATGTACTACTATGGATAGACACAGCTGTGTTCTATTCTGTTCTGATTGCCTTGAAGACTATCAGCAGTTTATTGGAAATAAATTATCAGCCAAATGAATAATGAACAGATATTTTCCAGACAGAAAATGGTTCAGAACATTTACTCTTCTAGATTAGAAGAATGGCTCTTGTATCACTCTATGAAGTGAGCATCATGTATGATTACTCAGATAGAATATGGTTTCGAGAGATGATGCAGTTGATGACACTGATGATGATGATGGTGCTCATGATCTAGTCATGATCTAGTCTATAAAACTATGTTGATGTTATCGGGTGAACGGTATGTTTTTGTGCTCAAGACCATTACCTGTAATACCTCCCTAGCTACGAGGGAGTGTTGATATTATGGTAGCTGCAGGAGGTATTTACCTCCACATGTAAACCTGACGATGATAGATTACTCCGGGAAGCAAGAAGAAACCCTAATGAGTTGGATAATAACCCTAGAAGACTTGTTGACTCAAGAAGATAATTTATATTAGGTTATTAGCCTCCAAGAGAAGAAGTCGGCCAGAAATAATAATATATACTGAATAGACAGATACCCAGAATGAGAAGTCGGCCCAGGCAGTTAGCCAGAATTAGTATAAATACAGGAGGCAAGTTCTCATTCTGGCAGGCAGTCTCAGAATTGCAGAGCAGCACTTGTGTGCACTGCAGTTGCCCAGTTTCTACGTAGGTTTGGAGGAGAGTTGTCGTTGCAGCTGTTGTAGCTAGCAGTTACACTTGGACTATCTCTTGGCTAGGGATTGGACTATCTGATCAGCTCTTGTTGGTGTGTTATCCTTTGGAAAAGGTGTGCTACCCTTTGTTTAGCTATCTAGCCTAGGGTTTGCTTCCGGAGTGATTTTCTATCAAGGTTAAGGTGCTCGAAGGGTAGCTTCGGCCTATGGTTGGGTGATAATAGAGATATTGTCAATGGTAAAATGAGCACATCCATTATATTCTAACAGAAAGAGAATGTCAGATTCTATATGGGCTATTAAATTCATGGAAGTGTTATCCAATTCATCAAAAGTATCTATCATGGAAACCTTATCCAATTCATCTAAATCAAGAGCAAGAAGTGATGTTGGTATATAGAAAATAAAATAATCAATATCACCAAAGGAAATGTAGTCTAGGGGTCCACTAGTGGAGTGGTCAACTCTAAGGAGGAAGTTGATAAAATAACTAAGGTGAAAATCATCCCAAGGACTATCCAAAGAAGTTGTGGCCTCTAAAACTCTTCATCGTCATAAAAGATCAAGGTGGAAGAAGAAAAATCACATTCGCACAAGGGGGGAGAAATTGAGTTTGTAGCTCCCAAGGGTGAAGGCACATCATCAATTTTCGATCCTAATTCGTTCAAAGGATTCAAAGGCTAATGCTCAATTAGAGTGGAGATTGCACAAATGGTGAAATTGTCGCTATAGTTCATTAGCAAAGGAGATTTGTTCAACCAAATAGTAAGAAAAACATGGTATGAGAAACCAAGGCAAGACATTGTTCTTGATCAAATAGATGAATACAATATAAGAGCTAATTAATGGTGACAATGTGTACTTCATGTGGGAATTGCATCACATGAAAAAAAAAAAAAAAAACATCGTTTCTTTCACACCAAATGATAAATTTGAAGTCCATTGGCACTATCATAACCACTACATCAGTGAAAACAACGTTACCACTTAACACAATAAGGAGATTAGGCACAATTCCTAATTATTCACGTGGTTTACCATCAAAGGCCCACAACTTAATCATTATTGTGACAAGGGCGAGATAACATAAAATGTGTTGCTACCCCCCAAGCCTAGGGGTAACTAAGAAGACGATGTCTCAAGGCCTGCAAGTAGTAGACATGGAGTGTCAAGACCTCGATTTACGAACAGAACCCATATTAAGCAGGTTGAGCCCCTCCTCTCCACCACGCATCACCACTCATCGTCAGCAACAAAGCAGCATCCACCACACCAGCCTGGTCCACATAAGACATTGGGTATTTCTTCATGAGGTAACAAGTCCAGTCTCATGGTAAGTTCACTTTCATATTTGAATCATTTGAGCATGTTTCAAAGAGTCATTTCTTGATTATGAAACGTTTTCTTGGAAATTACATATTTTTCCTAATTTCACCTTGGTGGTTGGCATGGTATCCTAGTAAGTTGATCATCGTCGGGAAAAGGGTTTCTACTGGGGGGTCCCCTTGAAGGGTCATCGTATCGTTCCCACTCATACTTACCACTTTCCACACTTCTCCCCTTTTGTTTCCTCATCTTTTCGTTTTTTGGGTTCATTAACCCCAAGAGGGGCTTCTACCTAATTTCATGGGAAGAAGGGGCTAAGGGCCCAGAAGTGTTGCAAGGTCCTGACATCCATAAATCGCTTCTCTATAAAAAAAAATAAAGGACCTTTTAAAAAGAAACTAAATAAAAATTAGTATTCTCAATGGGGGAATGCATTACGGTGTTATTTAATTTCCAGTGCAAATAGCACTCAATGTGTTTTAACTTCAAGTGGCAATGCAGTGCTTTTTTTCTTTCCATTGCACATAGCACTCAATGTTTGGATCATAAAAAACAAAAACAAAAAAGACAAATAAAGGGCTTGGAAAAATGTTGCATTGCAAACGAAGGGATGTAGCACACCCTCCATAGAGGCACCCATAAATGAGACAATATGAGCCCTTGATATGTCAAGAATCCATTCCCAAAAGTACTCCCCTCAATCCCCCTCATACTCACTACATCATGGTCTAGAGAGGGTCTTCTTTGGAAACATTCCTTGACTTGGCGATTGGCCTACCCAATAGGGCACCATGACACCCCTCCCATACCTAAATTGGGCAATGTTTATAAGGTCTTTGAGCATCTGTTTAATTTGAAAGGGGGATTTAATGCACTTGTTTGGGTGGTTCTTTTATTAAATGTGGTTTACTTGGCATGATTCATATGACTTGTGGACCCTTGGAGGGTGTATTTGCTTGTCTTTGCAAGACCTTGCCCGGTGAAAGTCATTCATGAAGGAAATAAGCTACTTGGACCTTCATAGGAGCTTCATATCCCATTGGATGGATGATTGTGCCCCACGCATTGAAGGCCTAGGATGATGAGTGTTGCACCTTGGATGATGTCTTTAGCACATGAGAAAGGCCCTAAACCATTAAAAGAAGATGATGTCGTCGTCTTATGCCCAAACATCCCTCTTTTGCAGCATGTTGTCACACATTTTGGAGGACATTTGGCATCTTTAGTGCACTTGGTGGTGTTGTGGGCTTGTACCCCCACTCTTTTGCTTGATTTAGGGATGACATGGCACCTTAGGAGAATGACGTCCTAGCCTTTGGAGACTTATCTTCACACGTTCCACCTTGGAGAAAATTCGTGTGGGATTATATGTCATTATTTTGTCATTTTTCATCATATTGTAGCCTGTGGGAAAAAGAACAAATCATTTAACTAGTTAAGCATTATGACTTTGATTTTGACCTAAATTTGTGGATTTAATTCTAAATGTGGACAAATATGACTTGTGTTTTCCTCTATAAATAGAGGCAAGTAATTTTTCATTTAGACGTAACTCATCACTACTAAAAATTCTCTTTGGACTATAATTTTGTTCGTCTTGGAGGATTCCTTGTGTCTCTTTTCTTGTGCAAATGTGGTGCTACTTGCTTGTTGATGATCTATACTACTGCGTTATCTTCTTGGAAGCCTGTGGTGAAGTCTTGTGGGGTATTTCTTGATTAAGGTTTTTCTTCATCAATTTCTTGTCTAATAACTAAACTTTCTGCAAGCATATGGTAATTTGCTTGATTTTGTTGGGAAAACCCTAGGAGTAAGAGTGTTTACACCCTCCATAGCTCACAATATTTCTTCACCTAGCTAAGAGAACTCAAGGTTTGTTTCAAGAGTATCTATGTTAGAAATAAAGAGATGTGCTTGTTTTTCCATGGACAATATAGCAATATTGTCACCCAACCATAGGCATAAAGGCCACCCCCGAGCACCTTAACTTTGATAGACAGAATAATTCTGGAAGCAAACCAATAGCCAACCAAGGTAGCGCACCTTTCTCCAAGGCTAACGCATCAAGAAAGAATAACCAAAGACCAAGCAGAAATTCCAAACCATAACCAAGAGATAGTCCCACCAAAAAATGGAATCCCAGTTGCAGCAACTGCAGCCACACTCCCTCTCCAAACTTGTGCACCACTAGTCCTTATGCAGTTGTGAGAGAGAGAGAGTAACAAATGAGCTCTAGCGCCCTCTATTTATACAGTTATATCTCACTTGATTGGGCCGACTTCTCTGTCTGGAGGCCAATAACTCAATATTAAATATTCTCTTGAGTCGACTTGTCTTCTAGGGTTATTATCCAACGTTTTAGGGTTTCTATTGCTTCTCGGAATATTCTAGTATTGTCAGAAGTTACACGTGGAGGTTAATACCTCCCGCATCTACCATAATATCAACACTCCCTCCTAGTTAGGGAGGTATTAAAGGTAATGGTCTAGAGCAAAAATAGACCATTCAATCGGTAGCATCATCATAGCCACACAGGCTATCTCATGATAACGTAGATCAACTCACGAGCAACATCATCACTATTAGTATCATCTGATAGTATCAACTACATCATCTCTCGAAGCCATACTCCATTTGAGTAATCGGGCATGATGTTGAATAAGTCACTTACTCCACAGAGTGATACAAGAGCCATTATTTTAATCTGGACATATGTCCTAGAAGAATAATTGTTCCAACAGATGTTGGAAGCCATGCCATGGGCTACAAGGACTATTCTTCTAATCCGGACATACGTCCTAGAAGAATGATTGTCCTGGACCATTTTCCCTCCGGCCACTACTGTGAACTCAAGGAGAATGTATGTCTTGTACCAATCTCTTCACTTTGGTCACTACTATGAACTCGGGGAGAGTGACCATTCTTCTAATACAAACATATATCCTAGAAGAATAGTTTTCCATGGCACATCAACAATCTGTCAATCTACACCATTCTCCACAGGAAGAATGTCTGTCCACCAGCAATCGTTCATGCCTAGACCATTCTTCACCTAGAGAATGTTTATCCATCAGCACATTGACTATCCATCTAGCTGGAAATCATCTCCAACACTAGTGATAGTCTCCATGGAAATCAAAGCAATCCCATCCAATAGAACACAATTGTGTCTATCCATACTAGTACACAACTACTACCCAATGGTACACAACCACTCCTAGTAGCACACAGCTACTAACCAGTGACACATAGTCACTATCAGTGGATCACATCCACCACAGTAGCATACAATTACTGTCCATAGACATACAGTCTCCACAACAATCATATCATTTGATATCAACAATATCATGATAAAAACTGAGTCATCTGGACCATTCTTCCACTCATATCTGTGAGATCTGAAAGTACATCTACCCTCATAAAGTAAAAACATTAGCCATTGGCTATCTGGACTATTATTTCCAAGCATGGAAGAATAATTGTCCCTGATTTCTGAGTCTGGACCATTCACCTAACTGGGTCATTCCTCCGGCACTAATCATAGTGCAACCTGGAGAGAATGAGTCTACCCTACGGAATGTCTGTCCTTGATTGTTGAACTTGGACCATTCACCTAACTGGGCCATTCCTCCATCACTAATCACAGTGCAACCTGGAGAGAATGAGTCTGCCCTGGGGAATGACCATCTAGACCATTTCCTAATGGAAATGGTTGTCCCGCACCAACCTCCAAAATTGACCATTCTTCAAAACTGCTCACAACTGTGAACTTCGAAAGAATGACTTCCCGACGAGGCGAACCATTCTACTTGACCACTACTCATAGTGACTGCCAAGAAGAATCACTATCCTAGACCATTCCCCCAGACTGGCCACAAGGGGAATCGTTGTATATGGTACATCAGCAATCTATCAGACCATTTTCATTACGAAAATGATTGTCTGATCTGGACCATTGTCCGAACCGGAAAATGATTGTCCGTCAGAAATCTCAAACCACTTTCCAGACTGGAAAGGAACTGCCCAACCTGGACCATTTTCTGAACTGGAAAATCATTGTCCATGGAACATCGGGTTCTCTAAAGGCTTCACATAGTTCTGATCATCACAATATATCACGATCGAATCCAACACCTGATTAGACAATCCAGAAACCAACTTACAGAGCCACACTGCTTCCGTACAAGCATCACAAGTTGCAATATACTCTACTTTTGTAGTGTTGAGTGCAACAGACTTTTGTTTCCTTCTAGCCCATGACATCATGGCAAATCTCAAACTGAAACATATCCAAGTAAAACTTCTTCTGTCATCTGCACTCCCTGCCCAATTTGAATCAATAAATCCATGCAGTTGTATATCATAATTCAAACATCCCATAAAGAAAGTATCTGACTGAGTATTATCCAAATACATTAACGAGTGATACAGAGATGGGTCTACTAGATCATAGTCTCTCAACTTCTTCAGATCTGTCATCATGGGAGTTTTCCGTGGATTTGCAATCCATCATCCTGGACTTCTGAAGAACCATTTCAATATACTTCCTCTGTCATAGGAAGTTTTCACCACGCTTATGTTGTACATGAGAGTCTATGCACCAAGTTTGCTTGAATCCATACAAGGTCTTATTCCATATGCATACAAGGGTTGTCTCTTTTTGGTATACCTCAAAACCTTGAGGTTGCTCTACATACACTTCTTCTTCAATTACTCTATTTGAGAAGAACAATATTTACATTCATCTGATGTAAACTCCAACCCATGGATAATGTAGGAGATATAATGGCTCTGATAGAGGTATATTTGGTTACTAGAACAAGTTGGCATCGTAGTCTTCTCCTTCCTACTAGGAAAACCCTCTAGCCCTGGGTCTCGCCTTGTATCTATCAATGCTTAAGTATTTTTCACAAATTTTCGCATACATTGTTCTTCATCACAACTTCCTTCCATTCCTTCTGCTTGACTGCTTCTAGTGGGTTCAAACCGGTTCAATTGGTTGTTTTGAATTTTCTTTCTTTCTTGGAATCTTCATGTTCTTCCTCATGTTTCTCTTCAATGTCGAAGTCCATGGAATCTTCTATAGATTACATGCCCTTCTTTCCTGAAAGCTCCAACCTTTTGCCATAGGAACATAAATGTAGATGGACAACCAAGGATATTCAAGGCTTCTTTTCGAAAGAAGACTTCTTCTAGAATCAAATTGAACATGTGTTGCTTATCATAGCTGCTACTTCCAATGAAGAACATGGATGGATACTTCATATTCTTTACGGATTCTTCTTCAATGGATCATATTGTTGGGGATTAGTTCCCTCCTAATCCTGACTTCATTCCCGAATGAGCAATATGCATGCTCTTCTTTTGGAATTCTGTGATCAACTCCCTCCATCTGAGAGAGTTCGTGCTTCTGTCTGTTGCATCTCTCTTTGCTTTCTACAAAGTGTCACAATCTTGTTCTGGTTTCCTTTTGATTTCTAACTTCCTTCGATTCTGACTCCTCTGAGTCTCTTTGGATTTGTTTCTATCTGTTCTGAGTGTTTCCCATCTAGCAATTGTGTCATCCTTATAAACTTCTTCTTATGACAGCTTCCACAAGGATTTTTCATCAAACATATTTCACAAGGGTACCTACCCGGAACAAGAACAACGAGAGTAAACAAGAAATATCTATCTAAAGGAGATGTTAGTTCAACTTGCGAACAAGTACAAATAGTATTCATATGCAGTCGAGTATTCATTGCACCTAGGAATAATAGAATCTTTCAAATATTTCTTTCACAATTTGTAATGTAGCAACTATCACCCTTGATATACACAAATTTCAAGCTTTAACAATTTAATCAAACCTAGAACCTGAAGCCACAACTGTTATGGAGGGTGCACTTGTTCTTTTGAATGCACTGCATCCAATATTACATCTTGGACAAGATCTCTAGTACTTTTTGTTGGTATTATGGTAGTTGTGGGAGGTATTAACCTCTACATGTAACCCTAACGAGACTAGAATATTCTAGGAAGCAAGAGAAACCCTAAAACGTTAGATAATAACCCTAGGAGACAAGTTGGCTCAAGAGAATATTTATTATTGAGTTATTAGCCTCTAGAAGTAGAAGTCAGCTAATGGCTGCAACTGGCATTTCGGTTTTGGCTTAGACTTTCTCTTTGGTTATGGTTTGGAATTTCTGCCTGATATGCTAGCTCTAGAGAGAGGTACACTACCTTGGTTGGCTATTGGTTCTAGGGTTTGCTTCCGGAATTATTCTCTCTATCAAGGTTAAGGTGCTCGGGGTTGGCCTTTGTGCCTATGGTTGGGTCCACACTATCTTCGTACAGTCTAACCGTTGGAAGATAGATTGGGAGGATTTGCTCAGTTACAGTTACAGTTGCAGTCAAAGTTTTGTTGCAGCAACGAAATCCTAACCCTCTTGTCAAGGCACCTTAAGTGAATAGCTTGACCTAATTCCTGGATAGCCTAGTGCGCCCTAGCCTAACGCACCTCCTGGTACTCTCAGCAAGCCAAGACGTCAAGTTTGATTTTTTGGTCAAAGTCAAAGGTTAACCAAGTCAAAGCAATCATGACTTACTCTATGAAGTCAGAAAACAAGTTAGAAGGGGCTTCTAACCTCATAACATGGAAGACAAGGATTGACCTCATCCTTGCCAAGAATAAAGTGTTGGATATCGTGAAAGGCAAGATCATGGAACCACGGTTTAAAGCAGGAAAAGAGAAAGAACCTCAGAACGTTGCAGTTATGGAGAAGTTCAAGGACAATGACATCAACACTATGAGTATCATAGTGGACTCTGTAAAAGACCACTTGATACTCTACATCTCTCATCTTGACTCATCTAAGAAGATGTATGATGCCCTAACTATCCTCTTCTCAATCAGAAACATTGGACAAGTAATGAGTTTGAAGAATGAGTTCCATAACATGAAAATGAATGATGATGATACCATAACATCATACTTTGTGAAAATCTCTCTCAGTTAAGAGATCAACTACAAGCTATTGAAGAAATTATTTTAGAAAATGAACGGGTAAATATAGTACTCAATGGCCTTCCCAAGACATGGGATGCATTTGCCACAAGCATGAACTCAAGAAAAGGATATGTCAAAAATACAATGCTTCAACTGTCGAAAATATGGTCACTACAAGAACCATTGTCCTGAGTTAAAGAAAAGGAAGGAAACAAACGAAGCAATAGTTGTCGAAGAAAAGGAACCCTCAAAGAAAGACAAGAAGGATAAAACAAACTTCTTCTTCTAGCCAAGGTAACAATATTCTTCTACAACATAGTTCTTGTACATACCATGTTTACATAGTTCTTGTACATATTATGCATATCTATTTCTTAGAAGAAAAGATTGTCACTAAAACAATACCTATGAAAGAATAACAAGATAAGGATTGCTATTACGATGACTACAATAAGATGAAGTATGTTGACAAATTCTTGAGGAATCTATTATATAAGTAACAATGGCCAGATAGGCCAAAATAAAAATCAAACTTGAAGAGACCTAAAAGGAGTCAAATCAGAAAAAAGTAGGTGGTCAAGAGAAAATTAGAATAAGACTTGTGACACTTTGCAGAAGGAAATAAGGATGCAAACGGAAGCATGGACTCCCTTAGATGGAGGGAGTTGATTACAGAATTCCAAAAGAAGAGCATACATTCATGCACGAAGCAAGGATTAAGAGAGAGCTAATCCTAAATGATATTATCCATTGAAGAATCTGTGAAGATTATGAAGTATCTATCCATGTTCCCATTGAAAGTAGCAGCCATGATAAGCAACACATGTTCAGTTTGACTCTAGAAGAAGTCTTCTTCGAAAAGAAGTCTTAAGTATCCTTGGTTGTCCATCTACATCCATGGTCCTATGATGAAAAGAAGAAGTTGAAATCTTCAGCAAGAAAGGGCATGGAATCTATAGAAGACTCCATGGACCCAAAAGCTAAAGAGGAACATGAGGAAGAACATGAAGATTCCAAGAAATAAAGAAAAGCCAGAGAAACCAGTTATTATATCGAGAATCATAAGACTACTAGCTTGGTTTGAACCCACTAGAAGCAATCAAGCAAAAGAAGTGGAAGTTGTGATGAAGAACAATGTATGTAAGAAAATGTGAAAAAGACTTATGAATGGAAGCTTTGCGAGATTCAGAACTAGAGGTTCTTCCAGAAGGAGGGAGAAGACTATGACGATTGTGTGTTCCAGTAAAACAGATATACCTCTTGCAGTATCCATGGATTGAAATTTACATGTAAAAGACTGTTCTTCCCAATAAAGAAAATTGAGAAAGAAGCTTATACCATAAAGAGAACCATGTATGCAGATATAAGAAGACCTTGTATGGATTCAAGCAACTTGATGCGGAGTATCTCATATACAGCAAAAGCGTGTTGAAAACTTTCTATGACAGAGATATTGTATCAGAATGGTTACTCAGAAGTCTGAGATGATGGATTGTTAATCCATGGCAAACTCTCATGATAACAGATCTAAAGAAGTTGAAACGACTCTAATCCAGCAAACTCGTCTCTGTATTGACAATTGATTGGCTCATTAATGTATTTGGAGAATACTCATCCGGATATTTGTTTTGTGGGATGTTTAAATAATGACATACAATTGCATGAATTTATCGATTTAGATTGGGTAGGGAGTACAGATGACAGAAGAAGTGCTACTTGGATATGTTTTAGTTTGAGCTTTGCCATAATGTCATAAGATAGCAGGAAACAAAAGTCTGTTGCAATCAACACTACAGAAACAGAGTATATTGCAGCTTGTGATGCTTGTACAGAAGCAATAAGTTCATTTTTGGACCATCTGATCAGGTGCCAAATTTGACCATCATATATTGTAATGATCAAAGCTATGTGAAACTTTCAGAGAAATCGGTGTTCCATGACATGCCAAAGTACGTTGATATCAAGCATTATATTCTCCATGATAAATTCTAGAAGAGAGAAGTGGTTCTCCATATATATCCATAGATGAGCAGATAGCAGATATTTTGGTAAAGCCTATGTCCAAGATAAAAAGTTTGCGTACTTAAGAGACAAGTTGGGGCTCGTGGAGATGACTTCCTTATTGGAAAAGGAAGTGATTACTCTCAGGTTGGGAGGGAGCACTGATATGTTATTGATTTATGGACAGTCATTTTCCAATTCGGAAAATGCTCTAGGTTGGGCAGTTCTTTTCCAGTTCGAAAAGTGGTTCGAGATTTCTGACGAACAGGCATTTTCCAGTTCGGAAAATGGTCCAGATCGGACAGTCATTTTCGTAATGAAAATGGTTCGATAGATTGTTGATGTACCATAGACAACAATTCCCCCTGTGGCTAGTGTGGGGGAATGGTCTAGGAAAATCATTCTTCTTGGAAGACACTCTGAGTAGTGGTCAAGTAGAATAGTTTGCCTTGTTGGGCAGTCATTCTTTTGAAGTTCACAGTTGTGAGCAGTTTCGAAGAATGGTTTGTTTTGGAGGTTGGTATAGGACAGTGATTTCCGTAGGAAATGGTCCGGACAGTCATTCCCTAAGGCAAACTCATTCTCTCCAAGATGCACTGTGATTAGTGCCGGAGGAATGGCCTAGTTAGGTGAATGGTCCAGGTTCATCAATCAAGGACAGGCATTCCCTAGGGGAGACTCATTCTCACCAGGTTGCACTATGATTAGTGCCAGAGGAATGGCCAAGTTAGGTGAATGGTACAAGCTCAGAAATCAGGGATAGTTATTATTCTATGCTTGGGAAGAATAGTCCAGATAGCCCATGGTTGATGTTTTACCTTCTTAGGGAATATGTTCTTCCAAATCTCACAGATGTGAGTGGAAGAATGGCCCAGATGACTCAATTTATATCATGATATTGTTTTATGCAATTTGATATCAAATGATATGATTGTTGTGGAGACTGTATGTCTATGGACAATAGTTGTTTTCTACTGTGGTGGATGTGATCCATTGATAGTGACTATGTGTCATTGGTTAGTAGTCGTGTGCTACTAGGAGTGGTTGTGTACCACTGGGTAGTAGTTGTGTACTGCTATGGATAGACATAGTTGTGTTCTATTATTTTATTGGATGGCATTGTTCTGATTGCCATGGAGATTATCACTAGTGTTGGAGATGATTACCACCTAGATGGATAGTCAGATGTTGATGGAGAGACATTTTCCCTATGGAAAATGGTCCAAGATAGTGATTCTTCTAGGACGTATGTTCGGATTAGAAGAATAGTCCTTGTAGTCCACGGTGTGGCTTCCAGCATTTGTTGGAACAGTTATTCTTCTAGGACATATCTCCATATTAGAAGAATGATTCTTGTATCACTCTATGGAGTGAGTGACTTATTCAGCATCATGCTCAATTACTCAGATGGAGTATGGCTTCGAAGAGATGATGTAGTTGATGCTATCTGATGATACTGATAGTGATGATGGTGCTCATGATTTGACCATGAGATAGCCTGTGTGACTATGATGATGCTACCAGTTGAATGGTATGTTTGTGCTCAAGACCATTGCCTTTAATACCTCCCTAGCTAGAAGGGAGTGTTGATATTATAGTAGCTACGAGAGTTATTAAACTCTACCTGTAACCCTGACGAGACTAGAATATTTCGGGAAGGAAGAGAAACCCTAAAACGTTGGATAATAAACCCTAGGAGACAAGTCGACTCAAGAGAATATTTATTATTGAGTTATTAGCCTCCATATGTAGAAGTTTGTTTGGTTAGATCACTTGGAGGAATATAAATAAGAAGGCATTAGAGCTCATTTGACACACTCTCTCTCACAACTGCATAAGACCAGTAGTGCGCAAGTCTGGAGAGGAGTTGTAGTTGCAATTGTTGCAACTGGCATTTCGGTTTTGGCTTGGACTTTCTGCCTGGTACGTTAGCTCTAGAGAGAGGTACGCTACCTTGATTGGCTATCAGTTCTAGGGTTTTCTTCCAGAATTATTCTCTCTGTCAAGGTTAAGGTGCTCGAGGGTGGCCTTTATGCCTATGGTTGGGTGACAATATTTCTATATTGTATATGGTGAAACGAGCACACCTATTATTCTAACACTTTCCCTGCAAACACACTCGTGTTTTGCTAGATGATATAACTTAGGTAGCATATAAAAGTGCATACCTTTGAAACCTTGTAACATCGTCCAGCTTGTCTTCCAATCTGAAACTAGATACCATCTTGACAAGAAGAGATTAGAAACTCAATCAGAAGATTTAATGATTAGAACAAGCTAGAAACTCTACAATTTCGACTTTGACTACAAAATCAATTTGACCAAAAGTCAACTTTTGACTTTGACTTTGACCAAAGATTCAAACCTAACGTTTTTTCTAGTTGAGAGTTCCAATAGGTGAGCTAGGTTAGGGTGCACTAGGATCTCAAGGAATTAGGTCAAATGCTTCATCATAAGTGCCCGACCATAAGGGTTAGGGTTTGTTGCAGCTACATAATCAGAAAACCTAGTTGCAGCTGTAACTGGTGCCATAACGAGCTTAACAAATAACTTCCCAAACTATCTTCCAGTGGTTAGACTGTCTGAAGATAGTGTGAGTCCATAACCTGCTAGAAATAAAGAGATGTGCTTGTTTTTCCATAGACAATATAGCAATATTGTCACCCAACCATAGGCACAAAGGCCACCCCCGAGCACCTTAACCTTGACAAACAGAATAATTCTGGAAGCAAACCAATAGCCAACCAAGGTAGCGTACCTCTCTCTAGAATAACCAAAGACCAAGCAGAAAGTTCAAACCATAACCAAGAGATAGTCCAACCAAAAACCAAAATCTCAGTTGCAGCAACTACAGTTGCAGCAACTACAGTTGCACTCCCTCTCCAAACTTGCGCACCACTAGTCCTTGTGCAGTTGTGAGAGAGAGAGAGAGAGAGACTAACAAATGAGCTCTAGCGACCTCTATTTATACTATTCTATCTCACTTGACTAGGCCGACTTCTCTTTCTAGAGGCTAATAACTCAATATTAAATATTCTCTTGAGCCGACTTGTCTTCTAGGGTTATTATCCAACATTTTAGAGTTTCTCCTGCTTCCCGAAATATTCTAGTCTTGTCAGAGGTTACACGTGGAGGTTAATACCTCCCGCAACTACGATAATATCAACAGTCTACACCCTTGAAGCAAACTTTGGCTAGGGTTTTGATTTATACGGAGTAAGAGGGTTTACACCCCTAGAAACCCTAAACCCTAGTTTAGCCCTGAATGGTGAGCTAATCGATTTAGAAAAAGGAGATGTTTTGGGTGCCACAAGGATTTAGCCCTAATCCCTCTACACTTTTTCTATTTTGTTTCACTCTCTCTTCAAGCAAGTGACTCCATAACCCATTTAAGGCACTAGTCTTCATTGATGTAGTAAAGTGACAAAGTTTCATAGCAATCTCTCTATATCACTCTTACTGCATGATATAAGCAAGTAATTGGTAATTAAATGGTTGATAAACATTGAGTCTAACTTGTTGTAAATTGATAGCTATGGCCATTAACACTGCTACTTTTACGGCTACCTCTTACTTTTTCATAATTTAACCGTGGAAATCATTGTTTGTTTATTGAACATAAAAGTGTTGTCTAAAGCTTCAATTTGAGCCATTCACTAGCTGATTTACGTGGTTAAGCATTGTTGTTGTTAAAATTCACTTATTTCTAATAACACTTGTGTAGCAGCCAATCTAACTGTCAAAACTAATGCTTAAAGGCTTGATCTTTATCTACTAGTTGACAGCTTTCATTCCATATCATTTATTTCAACTTTTGACTGTGTTTTCACGCAATTGTTACAATTTTATCATTGTTGTTATAAACTTACTTTCTGCTGCGTTTTTAGGACAGAAAGCATAGCTTGCTAAGTCCTTAGTGGTTAGTGGCTTATTTGACAATATTTGGCTTTGGGTTTTGTGTCCTAGTGTGTGTTGGGTATTCTTCAAGCCGTCATCATTTCTAGCCCAAGCCTCTCTTTTCAAGAAGCCTTAGACACCTTGTTCAAGTGACCTTAATAGGGGCCTCTTTCCACTATCGTGCCTGTTCCCTTCATCCCCTTAAGGTCACCTGGGAAGCCTCCCTTGTGTTGGAGTTGTCCATCACTAAAACGAGGGGGGTATCTATTGAGGTGACAGTGATAGGTGTCCCCAGTTGTATCACACATTTGTTGTTTGGGTTGGGCTTTGCCCTAACTAAAAATCGTACAATAACATGTGTCAAGCAAATAAGGACACAAAGATGGGAATTATACAAACTATTTAATTAGAATGCAAAGAATCATATTTATTAAAATATCAATTTATTAATTACCACTGATTGAATTGGTTTACCAAATAAATTTTACTTATTTCTTCATTATAGGATTGGCACATGCCAACCGATATTTATAGTTAAAAGACATATATTACGGTGAGACAAGATACAATAAGATGCAGACATTATTAACCATATGTAGGAGACTCTTTTTTTGGTCAGTCTTTGTACAGTTATCCGAAAGAGCAACAGAGTAACAAAAACAAATAGAGCCATTGGAGAAAAAAAACCATCAATATGATCTAATTTTGTTCGGTACAAAGAAACCAATTTTCAAAACAACTGTCTAAACCATTCATGACAACCTAACTTGACATACAAGTCAATAGTTCTTAAAACATAAGTCACACTGCCCATACAGTGGAATGCAACAAGAACATAGACAAATAAACTATTTGAATACAAACCAAACATTAATGTTGATGAAACCATAAAATTACAATGTCAAAATAAATAATGGAGATATAACAGCTTATTGAACTGAACCTTTGAAAAAGATAAAATTTATATCGGAATTTCAAAGCTGTAAGATAGTTTTCAACCTAATTAATATCAGAGTAAATCACTGAAGATACGTTTTCCTTTCTGTTTTCAAATCTATGATCCTTCATCCAAGAGAACTTGCTAATTTAATATGGTAGTAGCTCACATACCAATTGCCAAAGAACCCATTCTCGATACACAAGTTAGTATCAATATCATGTGACGGGAGGAATATTAAAAATGAATTGGTCAATATGAACTGTATAAGCATGCAGTAATCATTTATAATTTGTTGAAAAGAGTAGCTCTATCATAAAATAAATTGTGTTCCACGTAAAATGCCAT
>ML786272.1:296543-316138 GCA_009831015.1 Picea engelmannii
GCTTCCCTAGGAGTAAGCCTAGAAGGAAGAGGTTCCAGTCAAGGTGACAGTGTGGACTGAGAACCTAGGCATTGTGCCTCCAAGGACACACTAAGTGAGCTGGACTTTGCTCACGTTTGCAAGTGTGTATTAGGAAGGCAACAGGAGGGCTTCTTATTGAGGCTTCTGACAAATTTTTAAAGCAAGAACAGTTCATAAATTTCTCACAGAAATTTATGGGCAGAACTTAGCTTCTCCACAAGCACAGAACGGCCCAACTATCTCGGCACACCTTTCTGTAGCTGTACGGCCTTCAGTACATCCTGTTGTTGGCTGTAAATATGGCCAAAAATAGGCCCTATTCCTTGCTGAACTTTACAGCCAAGTTTGGCATGTCCTTGATGAGGCTGTACGGCCCCCTTTCGCCCCTCTGTTTGCTACAAAACACGCCCTGAGTGTGGGCAGAATCTGGCTGCCTGATATGGCCTGATGTTGGCTGCCTGATATGGCCTGATGCTGGCCTCCTTCCTGCTGCCTTCAACACCTGAAATCACCCTCCTCAGCTTGTTGCTTTCTCTAGCACTGCTCGCCCTCCTTCCGCAACCTCAATCACCCTCCTTCAGCTCACTTGCAATCACACAAATGAGCAATGTGTGTCCATCACCCTCAACCCCTCTCTTTATCCTTCCACCAGCCTCTATCTTACCTTGAGATGTGTGCCCAACCTAGCTTTCAATGACTCAAATTGAGCAGTCTCCTTTGGGCTGGACCCCACTCTCCACTAAGTGGTGCACCCCCCTCAGACAGTGTCCCACAAAGCACTCACTACTCATGAGGTGCACCCCACTCATCTTGGGCCCCACATTCCACTCAAAGACAAAGATTGTTGATTAGCCTAAGTTAGACTTAGGCTAAGATAACAAGGTTGATCTTGGGCAATTGGTGTGTCCATCAGCTGGCCTAGGACACAGGCACAGCTGAGACACCTACCGAGCTAAAAATATAACACTCCCTCTTAGTGAGGGAGGTGTTTCCACCCGGATCAATCTCTGATCCCATCAAATCTGTTGCTACTGTAGTTGCTCCTTCTGAACTGGAAGACATCCCTATTACCTCTGCTTCACTCTGATTTGATGTCCTACTCTGCTCTTCCATCAATGTCAAGTCATACCAACTGACTGTCTTGGATGAAACCACTTGTCCACTAGACTCAGCCACTGACACTGATAGTTGATCCAAGATCCCCTTGGACCCAACTATAGGTTGTCCTAGCACCCTATACATCATGTCTTTCCTAATGCCAAGCCTCAATGTTGCATCCAAGGACGCTCCCTCTGACCATATGAGCACTTGTTTATCCTCGAACATCATTGTATACCCCTTATCCTCCAAAGCTGATACAAAGAGAAAATTGACCCTCAACTATGGTAAATACATCACCCCATCCACCTCCAGAGAACCACCTGACTCTAGCTGGAATTTGACGCATCCACCCCCCTTCACTGCATGCCTAGTGCGCGCCCCACTCTTCACATGGCAGTCTGAGCCCGTCTTTGAAACACTAAGGAACACCGACTTCATTCCCGTCATATGGCGAGATGACCCACTATCCACGAACCATGCCCCACTGTCATTCAATTCAGCCAATTTGTTGTTGCTAGAAAGAGAGACAACCAGAGAAAATTCATCCTCGAATTTCTCTGCAAACTTAAGAAGTCCATGTTGCTAGAAAGAGAGACAACCAGAGAAAATTCATCCTCAAATGTTGTGGCTGCTACCTCTGCCTCCTTTTTCTTCTTCTTCTTCTTCTTCTTCTTGGGACACTGGATGGCATAATGGCCAATCTTGTGACATGCAAAGCATCTCACTTTACCCATGTCCCTGGAGCCTCATGCTCCACTGCCCTTCTTCGCATGAAAAGCCACATTCTCCTCCTCCTCACTCTTTGGCTGGCTAGCCTGAGTGGCATCAAGTCTTGGCTCCTCTTGGGTGAAGTCATCCCATAATCTCTCCCAATCAGGGAACTTCTCCCGAGACATCACTCCACAGACAAATACTTCCCACTGTTTGGTGAAGCCATTCAAGGTTGTCCTCACCAACTCAGTCTCGTCCATTGTCTCTCCCACAGCCGCCACTTCATCTCTGATTTGAGTGAACTTAGTGAGATAGGTGACCAGTGATTGTCCCTTGTCTTAGAAATGTCTCAGATCAGGGCGAATTTTGCTGCCTCAAACTAGTACTCCTGCAGTTGCCTCAGATGTATTAGAAGGGCGAGTTGTTGTGTGTCCAAAAATGAGGATGGGGTGCACTTATATATATAGATCCAATATAATGAGGGGAAGTGTCTTTTCACATAGGGCCGACTTGTACAAATTCCAAGCTAATTTATAACATAATATAAATTAGTCTTTACTCAATAGGGCTGACTTGTACCCTTATCTCTCAAGGCAAGTGATTTGGGGTTTTCTCTACTCAAGATATCATTCGTAAGAGGTCTCTGGGAGGTGAATACCTCCTGCATCTACCAAAAACATCAACAAAAACTTTGTTATGCTCGTATCAAGTGTTAAATTTTGTGTTTTGATTGAACACTCTTAGCCTTTTATCTTGGTGTTATTCAATCATTTAATTGCACTTTCTTTCTCTTTTTCCATACTTCTTAAAGCTAACGTTGCAGGGATTCTACCACTTCAATTTATAAATTATACAATTACCCCTTTGATAGCTTGATCGCTAGCCAAAGGTTATCATGTGTGCGTATTTTTGGGTTTATTTTGCAGATTTACGAGGAAGATAGCACAAACAAAACATAGGGACACTCCCCTGAGGCTGGCACGCACCAACCCAAACGAAGAGGATTTTTTGCCAATGGCACTTAGGGCATCTTCTCCTATAGTTGCATGGATTTCTAGCTTGTTGTTTCATAAGTTATTCACAGTCTTTCAAGTGTGGAAATTTGTGCTAACAAGTAGATAGTGAGATCTAAGCTGAGCCATGAACAATGCTCGACCCCAAGCCTAGAGACCCACTCTCAAGTGGAGATGTATAGAAGGAGAAGATCTGGGAACAAGAACCAAAAGTAGTGTGATATGTTTGTCAAGGAATAGACCCATCTCTCCTACCATTCGAGATCGAATGAAGGAAGTTGAGTATAGTATGATGTCCAGAGTGAGAACTTGTGAGATGCTTGGATCGTCCATTGCACTACTATTTGGAAGAGGTAGTTCCTCGTTGAGGCCAGGGGTATCTCATATGTCTCCTGAGGAGGGATCTGATCTGGTCATGTCACTGAAATCTAGTGGTATGGCAGAAGGTCCCATGTGTTCGCACTGATCTAGAGTCTGGAGCTGTGTTGATATTGGTTTGTCTCTTAGTGCCCATTCCTAAGGGAAGCAGTGTGAAGAAGGAAGTGATCTGCTATGTAGAGTCTAGTCTAGTAGGAGGCTAAAGAATGTGGGCTCGGAGCTTGAGAGCCTCCTGTTAAATTTTTAATTAAAATAAAGTACCAAGGCAAGTGTTTCTCTTCCCTAGGCGCCTAAGGGGGAGAAAGTGCCTAATGTGGGTCCTAGTCATTTAATTTGTGAGATGCAAATTAAAAGGTGACTTTATGACTAAAGTGAGGGTGAGTGAAGAGACACCAAATCTCAGCCACCCATCTAATCTAATCTCAACCGTTAGATTAGAAAACCCCTCACCTTCCCTCATGAGGTCGATTAGGGCAAGGGGGCGCACCCATTCTTGGGTAGTTCATTCATTTCTTGTTGAGAGAGCAAGAGAGAGCTGGGAGAGGTCGAGCTTGAGAAGAGAGACAGCATTTGCTGAAGGAGAGCACGCATCCCAAGGCAAAGAGCAGCACGGATTTCGAGGCAACAGGCAGCAAGGAAGAACAGGCCGTACCGTACAGATTTCTGAAGGCCATATAACAATAAATATGCACAAAAATCGAGGTGGACAGCAGCTGTGTTTTCTGAGAGTATTGGCACGCTTTTCAAGGCTGTCGTACAACATTTAATTGGCACAGAAATCGAGGAAGGAGCTGGGCACACTTTTCTGGGTGAGAAAAGTCTGTACAGTCCATATGGACCTACACAAAAATCGAGGACCGTACCACAGAAAATTTTGGGCACGTTTTTCAAGGTGTTGCCACGTTTTTCAAGGCATTTTTCCTGTTGGGTTTTCCGTATAGTCTTGGCAGAATTTTGGGCACGAATTTCGAGACAATTCGTACAGCATTAATTGTTGGGACAACCGTACAGTTGTACGGATTTCTGGTTCAGAAATCGAGGAGCAAAGCTACAGGAATGTCCAGATAAGATTGTGTAAATTTCTGAAGATGAATATGCTGTAAAAGAATTTCTCAGAAGCCCATAAATAATAAAAAGCCCTCTCTCACTGGTTTTCCCCTTTTGGGTTTTTCCAGGGTCAAAGTTAGACCAAAAATCTCTGTCTATAAATTTTCTGAGTTTTGCATACTGCTGATATTTTATTTCTGCGTTGAAAACGATGTTCAGAATCCTCATGTTTCAGTTCTGAAGTTTATTTTCTGCTAAGTTTTTATATGCTGAAACTGTGCTGAAACTAGGTTTGGGCATTTAACTTTGGCTGAAAAAACAGCGAGACTGGAACTGGGTTGGGGTCTGAAATTTTAACACCTCTAGTCGAAATATCTGAAGAAGCCAGTGAGGGTCTGAATCCCCCTAAATAGGCAATGGAACCTCCCCTTGATCTCATAATAGATGTGGCAGCGGAAGATGAAGTGATCCTTAGTCTCGAGTCTCGACCTCCTATAGATGGCATAGCTAGCAAAACCCGTTTGATCGATTGATCTGGTTGTCTGTCTCTATCCTAAGTCTATGAGAACGCACTCTAAACTAGCCTAGGAGAATACAAAGAGCGTGCACCCAATGGCAGCGAGTATACTTTGGTAGAACAATGAGCCCATCTCTAAGCTCCAAGAAGTGCTCAACGTAGAAGTCCATCTTTGGGCATAACCCACCCTAAGGGTTAACCCAAGTGATCTGGAAAAATTGCCTGTAAATGTCATCCCTAATGATCTTGTTCAACTCTTCTCTGGTAGGTAGGAAGGGGCCAGGTGCATCCAAGGAATATCTAAATGGAGGGAGATGATCCATTTGAATTCCCACGAACCAACCTCGAGCTCGACCCAAACGGCTAGAGAGGGAAATGGTCTCTGAAGACCAATAGGCCAAGTACGGGTACCAATCTCACCCCTTCACAGAATCAGCGAAGTAGAAAATGTGATGTAGAAAAGAGACCATTCTAAACACTGTCTCAAGTTGGAAGGGTTAGGCCCCAAACTCTGCTAGGATGATGTGCTGAGGGACTGTCTGCTTGCATCTAATGATGTGCTGGAAGAGATGGGTCTAGACTCTCTCAGCTGAGGCCTAATCAAACTCAAGTAAAGAAGGCCCCCAAATCTTTGAGCCATAGAGAACAGTGGGTCAGATAAGGGAGTCCATGAGTGACATCTTAGATGAGATGTCTTGAAAATGGTGATAGAAGGATTGTCTCTCGAGAAGGGATAAGGATCTATAGGCCTTGTTGGTCTTAGGCTGGAGGGTCGATCGCAAACTAAAGCAGGATCTTGATAATTGCACTCCCAAGTATCTGTAAGTGCTTGTGATATTGATCGCCTCCCCTCTAAAGAAGAAATGAAGGTATGAGGTCTTCTTCAACCCATTGAAGATCATAACCTTGGTTTTACCCAAGTTGACTATCAACTGCCGAAGGTCGCAGAAGAGAGATAAGGCATCCAATTGTACCTATAACCCCTCTGGAGATGAGGCTAGGAGGACCATGTCATCAACGAAGAGCAGGATGGATATCAGAACCTGATGGAGGAGGCACCCATCGTTGTCTTGGATATGCTCATGAAGAAAGGACTCCAACTCATCAATATAAATCCGAAACAATGTGGGGAATAGGGGGCAACCTTGTTGAACCCTAATGGTGCTCCTAATGAAATCAGACATCTCACAAACTATGTAGAGATGACCAACGATCGACTCATATAACTGCATGATGGCAATCAATAAGGTCTAGGATATGCTAATGTCTCTGAGCCTCTGGAACAAGGCTTCTCGCGAGACAAAGTCAAAAGATTTCTGAAAAGCTACAAAATGGCAGTAGACTTTTGAATAACGATGTCGTGTCTCCTCAATGATAGCCCGGAGGGTAAAGATGTGATCAATGGTCTGATGAGCGGGTCAGAAACCTACCTGCCCCCTCACTCTGAGGTATCTCTACTCCAACTCACTAGAGAAAATATATTGTCACCTCATAAGAGTAGATTTACTGCTGTAAATTCCATTGTAATAAAGTTATTTCAGATCTGTTATATGCATCAAAAAGTGTGCCCTAAGGGCTGTAAATTATCATTGAAGTACACTTATTTGGTATATTTTCCCTTGAGCTGCCTAATGATTTGGACTGAAATGAAGTATTTTCTGCTGCTCCCCCCTATAATTAAATATTTCAGATCAGCCCTAACACAAAAACTCTCAAGGATAAGAAATAGGAAACCTCTAGTGAGAGGTGAAATTTCTAAATTTGCATTAAAAGCCCCTAGATCTGCAATTTCTACAGATCTCCCACACTTAACACCTATATATATGAGGTGCCTCGACCTCATTATCATCAAGCAAGCATTGTCCTGTGTCTCTTGGGTTTATATTATGATATTATAGCTTTGTTAAATTTTTCGATCATGGTAAGCAGACTTGCACTCCTAAACAAACCCTAGGCAACTAAAAACTATTTATGTATCAAAATAGCAAGTATAGGAACGCTAGGTCTGAAAACCAGTGTTCCACAGGGATGCATCCCCTAGGGTGGGGGGCATGCTCCCCTTGCTTCCCACACTCCAGGGGGTGTGCCTTCGGAAATGTTTCCCCATGCCCCCCTTTATTGGAAACATGGGGAAACATATTGGAAACATGGGGAAACACATGGAGAACACGTCTCCAATGTGGGGAGCGTGTTTCCCAAAAACGGGTGCGTCTAGGTGCCCCTCTTGAAAAGTAGACACCTGGGCGCCCCCGCACCCCGATTTTTTGTCCAACAACCCTTTAAGACAAAACAAAGATAGAGGATTGAGCTTTGAGGAGTTTGTGACCTTCTCTATCATTTTACTTAAATTTTTAACATTACCATTAATTGTTTCAGGATGTTTGAGAGTGGTTCCAACCTCATTGGACTTCATATGTAGAAAGTAAAATTTCATATCCCTTTCAAAATGCAGCAAACTTAGCAGTTTTCAAGATTTTAGGATTGGCAGGATTGTAGCATTTCCATTGGATTCTATCATGTATGAGGGTATGGGATTGGCATTAATCAAGACCACCAAGCTATGGGATTTTACATCATGTAACCATCTATTTTTATTTTTATAATTTTAGAGACGAGGACCCCTATGCTAGGGACGATGTCCCCCCCCCTCCCCCATGAATTTCCCTAAAATTTGAGGGTGCTTCCACACATCCCCCATGTGTGTTTCCCCGCTCCCGTGCTCCCCCGTCCCGGAAACTTGGTGGAACATAGCTGAAAATACATCAAACTAAAAATTATGACAGCAAGCATAAATCTACAACACACAAATTTATAACTCTCAATTACACTGTCTGTTAACTCCAAAACATAAAATTACATAGCAACTCACTTGCCAAAATCTCTAAGACATATCTCAATGGTCTGCCCCTGTCTTTCCTTTATAGAATAGGAGAGAATAGGATGTACAATGCTTGTAGACATTCTAATTACGGCGCCTAGGTTGACCATGTTAAATACTAACCCTACCTAGAATAATGTGCCCTCCCTGCATGAGTAAATTTTCTAGAATAGAACACCCACTAGGGGATGATGCATACATGAAAGCAAGCACCTCACTCCTAGGGATCTCCAACCTGTTCTAAATCTAGAGAAGCCTCTAACTCATGCGCTTTAGCTATATTTGGAAAAGATAAACTAAAATAAGAAAAGCAATTTCTGATTCTCCAAATAACTAAAACAAGAAATTGTCTAAGGTTGGCACATGCACGCTAGAGATATTCATGTGCCCTCTACCACTATCCACTTATGTTGCACACCCTCCAAGACACACTTTCAGTTGCACGTTCATTCCACTATCCTATCTGTTGCGCACAGGAATTGAGGCAATGAATTTGTGTATGCTACACTGAGTTTGTTGTTGCTACAAAAATTGTTGTTCATGAATTTGTTGTTATAGAATCTACTCATCATGCTACACCACAATAGGAAGGAGAATGCATATGGAGCAATGAAAAAAGAAACTAACAATCCCTCTTTGCATGGAAGGTGTTCTCCACCAAACCAAGATACCATCACATCATCTTAAACCTCCCCTCTGCTAAGTGCTTCAAAAAAATGTTGACCATCTATAAATCTTAAGGAATGTAAATCAAGAACACTGCTCCCTACTATACTTAGAAATCTCTATAGCAGACAAAATTCCTCTATATCAACCTCACTAACGAATATCTTCAATCTGCAATAAATGGGTATCTTGGCCATCTACCTTAAAAACTTCAGCAAATGGAGCACAAGTCTGAACAAGGTTAACTCCCTCGTTCTGAGAGAATCCTTTGCCACCAAATCTAGACTTAGATTCCTCAATGCTAAGATCAGTTGCATTCCACAATGGATTCTCAAACTATCTCGGAGATGTTAGACTCCTCTATCACGACATCCCGCCAAACCTCCTCTTTAGTTGCAACAAAATTCCTTCATATCAACCTCACTAACGAATATCTTCAATCTGCAATAAACGGGTATCTTGGCCATCTACCTTGAAAACTTCAGCAAATGGAGCACAAGTCTGAACAAGGTTAACTCCCTCTTTCTGAGAGAATCCTTTGCCACCAAATCTAGACTTAGATTCCTCAATGCTAACATCAGTTGCATTCCACAATGGATTCTGAAACTATCTCGGAGACATTAGACTCCTCTATCACAGCATCCTGCCAAAACTCCTCTTTAGTTGCTTCCTTACAGTTGGAAGGTTATGTTATATGTATAGAAGTGACCAATTAAAGATGAGTATGAAACCTTGTAGGAGGATTACTCACCCAAAATGTAGTTTACGTGCTCCTACTTGTTCTTGTGCCTCCTACACGTCTGGGTAAGGCATATCGGCTTCTTGATTTAATTGGATGTATTGAAGCATCTATTTCTTTGCCAGAAACTTGTTGATATGAATCTAATTTTTCCTCATTTTGTAGATCAACCTTTGGGACAACAAGCTTTTCTCCCTTCTCAACCTCCATAGGAGGCTCCTAAGACTTTGAAGACCATGCATCCTCACCAACTTTTCCATGTTAGCTTATTATTGTCTTCCATTGTGATGGAAGATAGATCCATTAAGCCTTGGAGGTCTCACTGTAACTAACAAACATACCCTTGATGCTCGAGGGTTTAAACTTAGTCTGCTTTTCATCAAGCACATGAATATATACAAAAAAACAAATACATGAAAGTGAGTACCTATGGTTTCTCACTAGTAAAAATCTCTTTTGGTTTCTTGTCCTTCAATATAGTGTGAAGACATTTTTTCAAAATGTAGAAAGTTGTATTTGTTGATTTGTGTAGCTTCGGGCAAGTATTCTCACGTGCCCTAGGTGTTTGCATGTCGAAATCGTCATGGGCACCACATTACACTCTTCGTTTGGTGAAAATCATCTTTGGAATGAAGTTGGGGCTTCATGGGTTTGGTGATGGGCTTTGTGGGTTTGTGTTGGGACTTCACACCCACAAGAAAGTCTAATTTCATGTTGACTTGTGGAGGGGCTTCTATGATGACCCCTAAGGATTGTATGTAAAGGAGAGAGGTCATTGTGACATTTCATTGTGTAGTGTGTGTGGAGAAATGATGGAGTTGGCATAAGTGAGTCTGCACTTGTGCCAAGGAGCTTGGTGACTTTGGCAAAGGAATGTTTGTAACTTTGGCAAATCTAGCGATTGGAGCGAGTGGAGCGAATCGTATGGAAGTGTTTGTACAGGTTTTCGTGTATGTATGCAGGTTGCAGAAAAGACAATCGCATACATTCGAACAAAGTTTTATGTGCAGGAGCAAGTCCGTACAGGCTGACATCAGCAGCAGTCAGCATGTCGTACAAGTGGTCTACAACAGATTTGTGGGCAGAGGAAATTTCCAAGGATTTGTTGAGGTTTTGTTTTCTGATTTTTTTGTTATTGGAGAACAAGGTTGTCCTCAGATCTTGGTGGATTTCTATTGGCTTGGAGGGATGGTTTTGCCCTTAGAATTTCTGAAATTGACAAAGTTACAGCACAGAAAATTTGTCTTATATGTGTTGATGATTCATCTCTGATCTTGTTATTTTTGCTGCATATATTTTCAGTCAATTATTTTCATTGTAAAATTGTTTAGTGATAACAGCCAGGGTTTCTTGTTAGTTCACTAGGAAGCAATTTTCAGATCTGAAAATTAGTCACATGGAGTTGTATGTGAAAAATGACATGGTATCAGAGCTTGGGATCTGAAGAGAAGGAGATCATCTTTGAGACACATAGTTGCTACAGTTGGTTACATATTTCTTGTTTTTGTTCGGACAGGTCACAGGCGACAACTTGGAGAGGGAGTTGTAGCAATGTTGACGAGTTAGCTCTAAGAGGGAGCTACAGTGACAGTTGCAAGTGGCAATAGGTTAGATGGCCTCTAGTTTGAGGCATGGAGCAGACTGTTCAGACGAAGAGTTGTGGACTATTGCAGGTTGGTGGTGTGGCAAGTTGGGAGTTTTGGTGGATTGGCAAAGAGCCCAGATCACAGCAGTATGTTGTGTAACAGGTTGCCAACGTTGTGGATGGAATTCCAGTGGCTTGTCATGGTGAGTTGTGATGGGTGCAGCTTAGGTGTTTTGGCACGAACGATATAGCTTCGTGTGGATGGCAGGTTGACGAGATAGAGTCTTCACCGAGCCAGAGGGTTGCACATTATCGAGGTGCGACAGTGTATGAGCTATTTGAACCAGGAGGATGAGGACACTTGCAGAGATGAATTGCAGAGGTCTAGAGTGGACTAGACTGAGTGTCCATCCACAGCTTGGGACTTGTTATCGCACAAGTTGTAGGTTGGGCAAAGCCCGACCCAACCACCAAAATGGCAACAACTAAGGGACATTATACCCAATGTCACCTCGATATAGGTCCCGCACTTCAAGGGTGACTAGGTCACTCTAGGGAGGCGATCTCGGTGACCCTTGGGGGATTGATATGGATGGAAGGGAAAGAAGAGAAGTACCCCCCTAAAGGTCAGTGATGGAAGAGGAAATATGGCTTTGATGACTCGTCTCCGGGTGGTTTAAGGTTGTCAAGTCTTTGGATGCCTGCAAAGGGTGTTTGTACCTACCCGAGACACAAGAAAAGCCACACTTGCATATAGTAATGTTAGGTGGACAAGCAAGTTAAGCTTGCTGTCCCTAATTGCAGCAATAATCAATGATATATATCAGCACATAGAAGATAATAAGGGCTGCAAAATAAGTGCTAAAAGTCCAATTGAATAAACACGAAACAAGCTAGTAAACACTAGTTTAGCTCAACAATGATAGAACAAGACTTTAGCACAAAACGCAAGGGTGTCATAAAAAGCTAACTGCAATGATATTTATCCCCCTTATGCCTGTAACAAACTTGTTATTACAGCAAGAGATTTAACCACTAAAACTTGCTCAAAACTTGCCAAAAGATGCGTTGTACTTAGTAGATTATGTGGGCAGATTTTAGGCAATTTTCAACAGTTAAATTAGGAGTTATTGAAGAGTTTGGTTAGGGTTTTCTGCAGCCATAATGGTTGTAGGTTAAATTTGTAACATCAGCAAGAAATAATTAGAGAAATAAAACACCCTAGTGGCTCAAGCAAGCATTTATAGCATAGATTTGATTCCACTAGGAACAACTTCCAAAACACGAAATTTCACGTTTCCCAAAGAAACAATTTTATATCCCCAAGGCAAGTATCCCTAGCTAGGATTTAGGCTAAGAGGGTGTATGCACTTATACTTCTCTTAGAAAACCCTTGTTAAGCCTGTTATCCCCTAGCCTAGGGATAACTAAGGAGATCATGTCTCGAGGCCCACAGGTCCTAGACATGGAGTACCGAGAGCCAAACGACTTGAGCATGGCCCCGGAGGGCCCTCTTTTCTTCAGTGCAGTCCATTTATCACCAGCAGCAGTGTCCATCCTACCAGTCTAGTCCTAAAGTAGCAGTGAGTCTTGCTTCATGAGGTAATGAGTCCAGGTATCATGGTATGTATCACTCCGATTTTTGAAGCACTTGAATATGTTGTATGGAATCCTTCTTCATTTCATGACATTTTCTTGGAAATTATAGCAAGAATAAATCAACCTCAAAGGGTCCTATAGCAAGAATAAATCAAGTCTATGGCCCCTTATCTTGGTTACTCAATTATACCACCAACTAGATTAAGGTTCAAAGTGAAGATAAGGTGGTTAAAGTATGCAATTTCCAGATTTGTGTGTGAGGGGTCTCAAACAAGGTTATTGGGAGCAGGGGGCGGAATTAGGAAGCAGGAGCGTCAATTTTCGAAAAATTTCGGGTGCAGGAGCGTTTTGGGAGCTTTTTTTATATAATACATAAATATATATATATATATATATATATATATATATATATATATATATTGATGCATATATATAAAAAAAAACATGTAGAATGTCGAATCAATTGCAAAAAACATGAAAACATAGATATAAGATCATTTAACTAATTGATTAGTGATGATCATTAAAGCATCAACAATTTAGTACACATATAACATCAATCATAAACATTTGTCATCAATAGATTGTAAAAGACATCAACCACAAAATCAAATAGAGTCTAGACTCTAGAGTATCATTTTCATTAACAAAGAGTTGTAAGATTTAGTGAATAGTTCAAAACTTCAAAATTCAAATTTCAAACTTCAAACTTCAAAGGTAAACTATCATATAATGTTCAAACATCATAAGTCCATAACTTCATAACTTCATTGTTAATAGAATAAGCCATAATAAAGAGTCGAGACTCAAGACAAAGTACTAAGTTCTAGAGACTACTTCTAGACAGAAAACAAAAAAAGAGATCTAGTATATAGTAGCAAGTACTAAGTTATATGCTCTAAGTTTTCCTCTTGCCACGAGAAACTTCTAGTTTCTTCTCCCGTGATCTTTGAAGAAGAGTGGGAGCAGGTGGAAGGGATCGTGGAACACGACCAGCAACTAAATGGCCCCAACATGACAATGGATGTTGTGAAGATAAAGGTAAAACTGATGAATCTGGAACACCGCTAGTGGATGGGGGTGGCATGTCTCCTCCAGGAATATGATCACCATCATGATCACCCAAAAGTTCCTCTTCCAAGCGCTCTAAAACAATGGCTCCATCCTTCAGATTAGTCTCCTTTGGATTGTTGTCTACTGTTACATAAAGTACTCCCCCCTACATCACGATAATGAGACAACAACCTCAAGTTGTAATGCACATAAATCAAGCTTTCTGCCCAGTCTGCATTCAAGTTGTTTCTCTTTACACTGTGGATGAAGCTACAGGTGTTCCAAGACCTCTCTGTAGAAGAGGTGTTAACAACATGAGAAAGCACCCTCACCGCCAATTTATGCAAATTTTTGGCAGGAGCCATACATGTTCCACCATTCAATAAAACCCAACCTGTCTCGATCTTTGGTTGTGTTAGCACCAGAAGTCACCCCTGGATTGCAGCAGGGGTAAGCCTGATACCCATCAGAGTTTAATGTCATGGTGAATAATTTGAAGGGTGGTCTAATGGATGCGGTCTCCAGATTATATCGCTTTAACTCAGAAAACTGGATTGGAGATGCATAGATAAGTGAGGTCTTGATCTAACTTAAGCCAGTAAGTTTGTATAGTGGTGAGTAGGCAGAAGAAACATGAGAAAAGCATGACAGCCTGCTCTGGACATCCGGTCTTCCAGCAGCCTGTAGAGGAAAAGTCTCAAATACAAGATCCTCTTGGATCTGAAAACTTCGAGAGACTGAAAGCGTTGCAACAACAGATATAGTCAAACCTACACTATATAACAGTCACAACGCCCGACTGGATCATCCATGCCCGAGTTTTCAGAATCAGAAGCAAAGAAATGAAAGGAGAAGTTGGCTTCCATTAAACAAGAAGTCTCAAATAACAGTCAAACCCAGAGAACCAGAGGCCTCGTTAAAACATTACAATCGGGAGCGTAGCTCTACCATCGACACTAACAAAATATGAGATCGGCTCCTAAATACACAAAGCAAGAACCACAGCAACAAGTTTGAGTCATTGCATTGAAGGCATTACGTCTGCGTGTTTCTTGGCAGACTATGCATCCAGTCTCTGGCTAGTCGTGAAGTTCAGTCAAACACAATCACGTTCCAGAATGGGCCTGCAAGTGAGTTGACCAGCTGACAATCCCCTTTCGGACTTTCCATTAATGGTGAAAACAATGTCCAACCACCACCAACTACTTTAATAACTGCTTCCTCGGGATCGGGGAGGCTTAAGTCAACTCTGCATTTGTAGGACGTGGCGGCCTTCCCTTCGTTGTTTGTTGCTTCATTGAACTGCTACAAGGGGACCCCGACGACGAACGTGGACGAGGATCTCACAGGGACTATGGCGCCATCGACGTGGAGGTGAGATGAGAGGCGCCCACATAGACAGACGTGGCAGATGGAAGGTGATCAGGAAAGTACAGGTGGCGGAAAACGTGGGTGTTGCGCTAAAAAAGGACAGCGATGAAGTGGCACAAGGTGATGATGTGGGGGGGGCAGAGGAAAGGCCATGGCAGTAGATGAGATGGGGACCATCTGCCCAGGAGGAGGTGAGTGGTAGAACACCTGGCAAGAGGCGATAAGGGGACATGGTCCGACGGTGAGTGGAGGACAGGTGTACCATAATGAGACGAGGAGGGAGAGCGGGCGATGTGATGGACAGAGGTGAGAAACGGAGTGGGAGACAGATGTCAGCGGGAGGCGGGAGCGGTAAGAGGTGGTGGTAAGCGGTCTACTCGGAGGGGGTAGGCAGCGGTAAGAGGTTTTAGGCGGGGGGGGTCCGAGTTAAGGAGAGGGCGACACGTTAGTGGGGGCCTCGCAATTTAAAACCACCAACTCGGATCCCCCCCGCCCCTCGTTAAAGGCATAACGGCGGGGGGGGGTCCGATATGGGCTCTGCGCCGTAGATCTAAGTGCACAAATCTCGGTCGCCCAAATCCACGCGCGACTTAGTGTGACGCGCTTGCGCACACGAAACTTAGAATAAGTGGGTTTTTAACCCATTTCTTGCTATTTTTCGCCAAAGGGGTCCATTCCTTAGGAAAACACCCCCCGACCAAATTAATGTGATAACATTAGGCTCCATGGGGGATGGCTTGCTCCCTGTGAGATGCCAAGAACTCTTCTGCAGTTTCGGTGCCTTGTTGTTGGGTTATGGAGTCACTTATAAAACAGAAAACAAAGGAAAGACAATATTTACAAATACATGGGGGGCACTTATGGCTCAAATAAAGAACTTCTTTAGAAAATGCCCGTTTAAAGGGCCACCAAAAACTTCATCGCCCTCCAAATTCTGCAACCTGTAGGTATTATTCGAAATTATCTCAAAAACTTTGAAGGGCCCAATCCAGAGGGCTTCAAATTTACCGTGCTTGCCCTTATCTTGTCTGGGTGCATCCCATTTAAGTACTAGATCTCCCAGCTGGAAATCTTCTTTTTTCGCCTTTCTGTCAAAGGCTTGCTTGATCATCTGCTGACGGTCATGAACTCTGCTCATCACCTGCTCTCTAGTCTGTTGGGCTTCTACCAGTTGATGAATTCTTCTGATCATATCGTCAGACTCTCCTTGATAATCCTGGAAGAATTTCGCTACAGGTAGGACCAGCTGAGAAGGAAAAACTACTTCAGTCCCATATACAAGTTGGAAAGGAGAGATGCCCAGAGACCTCTTGGTTGTCACTCGATCATCCCACAGAGCAAATTTGAGCTTTGAATCCCATGCCTTCGTATTGTCCTCTAGTAGTCTTTTGATAATCTTAATAAGGCTTTTGTTAGAAGATTTTGCTAGTCCGTTGCCTTGGGGATAATAGGGGGTAGAGTGGATTAATGAAATCTCGAACTGCTCACAGAATTTGATCAATGTCCCAGACTTGAAGGATGCAGCATTATCAGTGATGATTCTGTTCGGACAACCAAACCTTACAATAATAACCTCCAGGAAACCAATGATCACTTTGTGAGAGGCACTCCTTGTGGGGATAGCTTCTATCCATTTGGTGAAATAATCTGTTGCAGTCAAGATCCACCTGTGTTGACCACTTGAAGCAGGATGAACTTCTCCAATAAAGTCTAGGCCCCACTATTGAAAGGGTCCTGAAGCTACCACAAGCTTCAATGGTCGGGACTTGAGTTGTTGCTTTCCAGAGAATTTTTGACATTTGATGCAAGCCCTGATTTTCGCACAGACATTAGTGAATAAAGTGGGCCAGTAGTACCCAGCCCTGAGAATTTTGTAAGTTGTGGTCTTCCAGAAATGGTGTCCCCCACATAAGTTGTCATGGAACTCAAACATAATTTTTTGGGCCTCTTGTGGGTCTAGACTCTAGACATCTTAGAAGCACTCCTAGAGGGTCTTTCCAATGCAAGACCTGATTGATAAGGCAATATCTGATTGCTTTGAGCTTTAAAGCCCTTGCCTTGCTCCTTCCCATACCATCAGGGGGCCTTAATTCTTGCAGAAAATATATACTATCTTTATACCAGGTCCATTCTGCTAATGCAGGGCTGCCCTGAGGATTTTTATCAGCGAACTCATCTTGCTAACTTTGTCAGCAAGTGTTGACGAAGTTAACCCCTAAAGTTCTGCAATTAGATTCAGCCAACAGCTTGGCTAAACCTTGACCTTTAACTAGTTTGGTGGGTTTTATTTCCAGATCAAATTCAAGGATCTTGGCAATCCACTTGCTCCTTCTCCCATCTATGTCAGGCTGAATGAGAATGTCCTTCACAGATGCTGAAGGAACATATGCAACGATCTTTGAATGCAAAACATAGACTCTGAAAGCTTTGAGAGCCTTCCCAAGGGCATAGGCCCGTTTCTCCATGATATCATATTTTGTCTCTGCATCTCTCAATGCCCTGCTAAAAAATGAAATGGGCTACTCTAACCCTTCAACATTCTTCTGCAGCAGAACCGCTGCCACCGTATTAAAAGAATCAAAAGAAAAAATCAGAAAATCCTTGGAATAATCAGGAATGACAAGCACAGGTGCCTCAGTCAATGCCTTCTTGATCTGGATAAAGGATTATCGGGACTCAGCGGTCCATTTTACTTCATTTCCCTTTTTGAGCATAACTGTGATATGCTTCACCAGCTCAGCAAAATTGAAAACAAACCTCCTTAAGAAATGAATTTTGCCCAGGAAAGACTGAACTTCCTTCCTGGATCTGGTAAGTGTCAAGGTTTGAATAGCTTCAACCCTACTTGAATCAATTCTTACCCCATCAGCTGATACTATGTGCCCCAATAATTTCCCCTCCTTCATGGCAAACAATGATTTCTTGGGATTTAAGGGGAGACCAAACCTTCTGCACTTCAAGAAGACTTTCCTTAGATGACAACATTGTTCTTTATCAGATCTGGAAAAGAATGTTATATCATCCAGATAGATGATCACAAACTGATCCTTCTCCCCAATGAAGGCGATGTCCATGGCTCGTTGAAAGGTTGCTCCTACGTTCATCAATCCAAAGGGCATTTTAGCATACATGAATGTGCCCCAAGGAGTGGTGAAGGTTGTTTTTTCTCTATCCTTAGGCAAGACACAGATCTGATTGTAGCCAGAAAATCCATCGATCATGGAAATCCTAGATGCACCAGTTACCCTCTGCAATATATGTTCCATCTTTGGAAGCAGGTAATTATCCTTCCTAGGGCTCCTGTTCAAATTTCTGAAGTCGACACAAAGTCTGATTTCTCCACTCTTCTTTCTCACTGGGACCAGATTTGCTATCCACTCAGAATATCTCAAAGGCACAATAATCTGAGCGTCCAAAAGCTTCTTCACCTCCCTTTCCATAATGGGCAGCAACATAGGATTTATCTGTCTCAACTTCTGCCTAAATGGTTTGGCTTCCTCCTTAAGAGGAATCTTGTGCTCAATAACACTGGTGTCATATGTCCTGAGGTCTTTGTAGGTCCAGGCAAACACATCAGCAAATTCTTTTAATAGCTCAGTATACTCGGCCTTTTACTCTCTTGACATGCTGCTTGACAATTTGACGAATTTTGGATCTTGTTCTGTGCCAATATTGCACTCAGCCACATCAGCATCATCATTTGAGATTTTACCCTTCACCGCCACATCATTTCTGTCAAAAAGCCTTTCCAAAGGAATTAGTCCATTTGGGATGTAATTGCTAAGCAATTGCACAATATGATGATCAGCAATCTTGTTCAGAAGAACATCACATGAGGACCCACTCCAGAGTCGGGATCTTGATCAATGTGTAACGCTAAAAATTCATCAACTGTCTCAAGAAACTTTTTGATCTCAAGATCACCCTCAAACACCTTCCAATGCTTGACATTGTCAGGTATAGAGGGCATGTATTTCACTTCTACATCATACCTGAGTTTAGGAGGTAGAGGAACTCTGAAATTGCTTGTTGAGGCAGCCAAAGAATCGGCCACTGTATTTTCCTCTCTCGGGATGAATGAAATGTTGAAGGCTGAGAAAAAACTATCAATCAGATCCCACACTTCGTTTCTATAGGTTCTGAGCCTGGGATGCTTAGCTTGATACAGATTTCTAAATAGTTTAACAATCAATTCTGCATCTCCAAACACAGATGTTTCCTTGATCCCCATGTCTATTGCAGCCCTTAAGCCTAAAACAAGAGCTTCATACTCAGCCACATTGTTGGTAGCTTCAAATTCCAATTTGTATGACAGAGATATGGCTTCCTGGGTTGGTGAAACCAGGTGAAACCAAAACTACTCCAGCACCACCAACATCCTTAGAGGAGGCTCCATCAAAAAACATTTTCCAAACAGAGGTGGTGGAGAAAGAAGATTCATGAAAAACCATGGACTGCTCTTTGAGCTTTAAGGCAGGCTCAGAAGCATCAGTGAACTGCAACAAATTGGCCCCCAACTCGATGTCAAGTGCAAAGATAGGATGGTTGGTGGGGTCAGATTCATCACTAATAATCAATGTTGTATATGTCGTGTCGGGGAAAGTGTCGGCGAGGGTCTGGAATATAACTTCTCAGCGACATCGGCGGAAAATGTCGGAATATGTCGGCAAGACCTCAAAAAAATACAAAAACAATCATTTTTTTTCAATTTTTTAAACTTGTAAAGCAACAACAACATCAAATGAACACTTTTCTACATAAATATGAAAATATAACCAATAAATAAGATGCATAAGATGTCAAGTGGTCACATATCGTTACTAAACTGAAAATTCTAAAACATGTTCCTGATAGGATGATAGTAGATACAAAATCACATCAACTGATCAAAATAAATGTATCTCATGAGATGAATC
>ML786272.1:336456-384658 GCA_009831015.1 Picea engelmannii
GCATCTGAGGGGCTGCTGTCTGTGGAGAATGCTGATCATCATGTCTGGGATCACTGTCTGCAAATGTGGATCATGAGGCATGACCTTCTCTAGTTACCCCTAGGTGGGAGGGGGTAGAAAATACAAACTTGACAGTTCTCTCTCTCTCTCTGTTTAATTTCTAATACTTATTAGGTTGTTTCTCTAGTTCCCTCTTTAACAGCAATTTAAGAAGCAAGCTGGGAAGACAACCATATTTCTGCAATTTTCATTCTAACAGTCATTGTTTTCAAAGCACCACTAATAGGTCAGACAATCTCCAATTCTATATATTTCCTCCCCATAAGTTCCCCATTTGAGTGGAACCTCTTGACCTTCTATGTCAACTTCCCTACAACCCATATTACAGACCAGTGTTGTCAGACTTGGCAAAACTTGCCCAAAACTCGCCCAACATTGTCATTATTATTTTTTCCACACAAAATTTCCTGTATTTTGAATTTTTTATTTCCCAGGTTTTGCAGAATCTTAAACCAATTTTTGAGGCACCACCGAAATTTTCGGAGTCCCAAGATGGCCAAGCTTTTGCCGTGTCTGAATCTCACAACATTTTTACAGACCATTGTGGAGCTCACATGAGGGTCAGACGCACTCAGCATCAGCATCACCACAGTATATCATCCAAAAGATGTATAACTAGCTTCTTTAATACTACCAAGAATTTCTCAACCTTGGATGTGGGAGTGTCTCTGGTTCTTCTTTCACATCTATCTCAAGCAACAGTGGAAGAGTTTTGAGGCCACCAAGAATCCTGCCAGGCATCTTGAAGGTTCCTTTGGAAGGGATTAAGAAGGCAATCAAAGATTTCAAGGGGATTTGGTTCGAGCATATTAAAAGAGAGGCAAACAAAGAAGCAGATTTTGTTGTCAACCTAGCAATTGCGTAAGGATTCTTCTTCCAAATTAATAGATTACCCTCAAGTATAAAGGATGAAGGGCACTAAAAACCTAGGCTTAAATCCTTATTTAATTAGCAATGGTCATCGGGCAGGAGCAGTTCCATGGCTTTTATTTTATCCTTAATATTTGGTTATTAAGGGTCAACCATCAAATCACTGACGACTTTCCTGAAAGGCGGGAGGTTATTAGAATTTTAATTATCAAGCTGCATCGTCTTAATTCATTGCAGGTTGAGAATTTGGATTTGCTTGTCCAAAAGGTGGTGAGAGATTCACAGGATGACAAATTTATTGTCCTCCCATGCCGTGGTCCTTGTAGAGATGAAGGGTTCATTTTATTGGAAGTTAAAAATTCATGCCTTCAGCATAGAAAATTGGGGTTGAAGCAAGTAGTAGAGATGGAGGGTTCCTTTCATCACAAGTTAAAAATTCATGGCCTCAGCAAGCAGGGTTGAAGAGAGTTCACATTAGACATAGAAGCGGAGGTAGTTAGGATTCAGGAACAAGTTGTTTCTGTTCTGGAGTGGTTGCCGTTTGATTCGGGGAAGATGCATGGGGATAATATTCCGTCAAGTGTGCTGGTGAAAGAAGAAAGAACAAGCAGGAGAGGTAACTAATCTACCCGAACTCTCGGAGAGTTAAAGAAGCAAGGATTCACAGGGGAGTGAAGCGGGATCAGCAGGCAGGAGCACTGGCCCTATAAACGCATCAGAAGGGCAGTTATGGAACAGGAGGGGGCTCAAGTCCATGACCCCAAGCATTCTTGCCCCTGTCCCAACATATATGCAGTGGCCACTGCTACGGAGCAACAGATTCATTAATCTCCTGCAGGCCGGGGCGTCTGACCAGAGGAAAAAGAGATGGACGTGATGGGAATCAAGCTGAAAGCTCTTGACTTAGCTATAGCAGACTGCCGGGACGGCATCCAAGAAACCAGACCTGATCGAGAAGGTGGCCAACAATCTAGAGGGTAAACGGGAAATACCCCTGGACGAGATAGACTACAAGCCGGTCTACATAGAAGAAGAGCAGATGCATAACTTGGCCCAGTTGTCTAAGTGTTTTTGTATACCATCGTCTCTTCTGAACTGGTGTTCAGTTCAACCTTATGTATCGAAGTTTACATATGGGTATCCCAACTTTGGACATTTTGTTTGTTCAAGTGTTTATAATGGTAGTTGGACAAGAGCCGAAATGTCAAACTTCTCTGAGAAATTCAGATGTTAGGAGAAATTTGTAAGCAGTATTAGGGCAATTTTGAACTCAAAAGTATAAAAAGAATCTTCCATGGCGTGAAGGTTCACTTTCCCCCGAGACACAAAGAAGCAGTCAGGTACAAATCGTGAATAAATTTAACAGAACACACCCCCTCACAGCAACTTGGCCGAATGGAAGTGCTGTGATCCGTTGTTCGTTTCTAGAGATAATGCCTTCTGCCAAAATATATAGAGAGAAATGGGCAGAATACATATATAATCAGAGCCCAAGTTGGGCTGAATACATGAATAAAAATATGTATATATGTATATTTGTATCAATTATTCTACCCATCTCGGGCTCTGATAATATAAAAATTATTTAAAAAAGACAAACCGAGAGAGACTCAGAAGGATACCTTGATAGACTGCATGAATTCACGGCATTGAGTATTGACGGCATCCATCCGAGGACCTGCTGCATTTCCCAATTCCTCCATTACACTTCCAGCCAGCTTCAAAGCATGGACTATCCTCTGCAAACAAACAAGAAAGAAAGACACCCATAGTCATCTTTATGTCATCAAAATTTTAAGGCCGGCTGGTTAGATTTAAGTGAAGTTTGTGGGAGTGGATACCTTCTCGACGTCATAGAGGCGCTCCAATGATGTAGATTGTGCAGCTGCACTGGTACTGATGGGGTTTGCCGCGCCACCCATTGGGCTTGCCATGGCCATGACCAAAACCACCCACAGGTATGCAATACGATGATAAAATCTGTACTTTTCGGGATTAATTGAAGTTGGAACACTTGCAAATGTATGGTAATTGTACTATGGCTTAAAATATATAGCAATGGCCGTTTTAAAATATTGTTTTTATTCTATTTTATTTTATTAAATAATAATATTTTATGAAAGTGTGATGATGATATTTTTTTAAGTTGATGGTGAGTTTTTTTTTTAATGGTGTATTGAAGTTATTTATAAGAGTTTTTAATGGTGTATTTAAGTTTTTTATAAGAGTTTTTAATTGGGTTCAATTTGGGTGGTTGGGAGGAATGATTGTTATCTTTCTCACCGAGGTTAGATTCATGTTGAGCTCTTGACAAGTATATTATTGTAATGGCTTGCCAATTTGTTTGATTGGTAAAATTCGATTCATCCCCAAAATAATCCAAAAAATTATTGTAAAAACTATTGAGTTGAGGACAAACCTCGATAAACAAGCAGTGTGAGAAGGCCCGCTCTGACACCAATTGATATGAAATTAAACGCATATCTAAAACATGAACCCAGAAAATACAAATACAACAAAAGAACAAAGGGAAATACAAATTTTGATGAATTACAAAGGCAGATTTTTTTCAAATTGAAAAAATTTCCATGAAAGTTTTTTTGTATCGTGTGGAATTCGAATTTGAACTTGGTAACCATGTTTATAATGATTACTTTCTCAAGACCAACATGGTCTATTTCACCCAAAAAAATGAATTAGACTAGATATTCTTCATAATATTATTTTTATAATCAAACATAGTGGAAATGAAAATACCAAAATCATTATGGTTTTTGTAAATTAAGAGGTGGTCATAAGTTAAATTATAAAACTAGGTAAATTATGTCTTATACTAACATTGTCTGGTGTAGGTGAAACTAACATAACTCCAAGAAGAATCATAGTTCTCCAAGTGTCATTCCAAATGTTTCACAACCTAAATAATCATTCCAAATTAAATACAAATTTGCAAAATATTGGGAATGACACATCAAAAATTGTGAGTCTTCTCATCTCTTTATTGATTTCATCTTAAGATGGAAATACTAGTTCTTTTATTATTACAAAAGAATAAAGTTACCACAAATTTTACTTCAGTTGAATTCGATTCCTTTCTTATATACATTAAGACAAGATTTTCCATTTGGACTATAGTTTGCATCTCTTGGTACAATTGTTAAGGGTAGGGCATCTTAAAAGTAAGTGGTGTTTATCCTCGACCTCTTTTGTATCACAAATTTTACAAATGCAATCATCCCAATGTATTTTTGAGTTAGTGCAAAACCAATTTTATTATGGAGGTCATGAGCATTGGTCATGATCTTAACAATATTCATTTTGTTTTTTAAGCTCATAATGTTGGAAAAATAGTTTTGGTCGACCAAATTAAGATTGCTAAAATCTTTGGAGTATTTCAACTTCATCTTATTAGTGATTTCATTATAATTCCAAATCTTATTTTTAAACTTAATACAGATGAAAGGATTTGATATTATCAATATTAGTAATTTGATTATATTTTTTATGTTCCAATAATTAAACCAACCTTCAAAATCTCTAGCCCAACCTCTTTTAAGTCTATGGTGATCATTGATCATAGAAGTAATAACATGTAGCTTGTATTTTCTCATCAAAAGCAATTTGTGTTTACATTATAAATATCTAATCATGGTTTTGCTCAACAAAAGCAATTTATGTTCATATTCTAAATATCTAATCATGGTTTTAGACTCCACAAAAATACATCCCGCTTGGATCAAGAGAATGGAGTAAGGAGCCTTGCATTTGATCTCAAAATTGAAGGTTATAAAATGTTTTTGGAATTGTTCAATTATTTCTAACTCCCACAAGAGATGTTAAAGACTCAAATTTCATAGCCATATAGAATAATTGGGCTAGCTAAAGTGTTGAAAATAATTTTTTTTCTTATTCCACTCCCAAAGCTCTTAATTGTTGTATTTGTTTTCAAGATCGTGGTAAGTTTTCCAAACGCAAATGATTCTCTTCTTGACACTATGATTCTAGTTTTAATGACAATTGAAATAGATGCTAAGTGTTGTAATCTAGGGGAAAGTAGGGGAGTGTTACCAACAGTTCATTACATAAGCAAGCATAGATTCACATATACATAGATATAGACAAAGACATACACAAAGTAGTGGAAGACCAAAGAAGAGACTTTTATTAGATATATAAGTCAATACAACACAATGGATACCATATTCTCGGATACATACTTGTCTATTTATACCTACATATTCAGTTACCGGGTAGTTGTAACTACTTAACTGCCTGGGTCGGTCGGTTAACAAAACTCTTGACCGACTTTACTTTCAACTTCGACAGTCGACCAACTAACTCTTAGTCGATTGTTGGGTCTAGTCAACAAAGTCTACTAGCCCCTACAACATCTCTCCCCACCTCAATTCCTTGCTCGTCCCGAGCAAGAGGGGAGTAAAACATAACTTTCTTTTACATTGACTGTTTACAAATAGTAATGATAGAAAGAGAGAAAGAAGAGGGATTATAGCCAAACTTTTATGGTGCTTGAAGAAGTTAATGGATTTATCTTACGGTCCTTTAGTGTCTCTTTTCACTTCCTTGAATGCCCAAATTTGACACCATCACTGATTTTGAGTCCACAACTAGTTTTTCTTCCCGTAGAAATATGTTACTTGAAACGATCTTTTGACATTTTATTTCTGCGCTTTGTCCAAGTAACCTGAACTAGACTGTGACTTTCAATTTTAGAGATGACTCTCGAGTGTTGCTCCCCCCGTCCTGAGACTTAAGTGGATGAAACCGTAGAGGGACACTCCTTCCTTTACGTGATCGTGAATTTATTCTTATGATGTTTGTAACCATGATAGTTGAACAGCTTTGGCATTCTGAGGATCTGGTTCAAGCGGGTCATCATCTGCTATGCTCATCGGCCCCATGGTCGATGTTTAGAAACTTAACTATGTGGAGAATGGTTTTTCCGCTTTCCTCTAGCTCTAATATTTAGAGTTTGGTTTCATGATCTTCAAGGCAACTGATAGGGTAGCGGGATGCCTCGCACGCAACTTAATCTTCAATGGCATAGAATTGCAAGATTAGTGATGGTTGTTATCCTTTGCTACTAAAGTGACTATTGTTGGTATGATCCCCACTGCATTGTTGTATACTGACAAAATATTTATGCCCTTGATGAGAGAAGTTGTTTGTCCTAACCTATTGATCTATGGGTGTATGTGCCTTAACCATGATTATTGATGGGCTCACAGACTCGTGTGAGGAGACATCTATGTTAATGCTAAAGTGACACTCGTATGAGGCTCATCGGGCGTTAAAAGTGTCGGTTTCCAATTGATTGTCATATGTGTTGAGTCATCCCAAAGTTATATTAGTGGTTGCGCAACGGTCTTTGTCGTCGCATCGAGCATTAATGTTATTGTCAGGTTTGTCGGTCCTTTCATGTCGCGTATTAAATGTATTGTCCTTTTTGGAGTCAAAATTTTTGTGGTCGGTTTTTTCTCTTCCTCGATCGACTAAATCTCCTCTATTGATCTGCGATCGGTACATGGTTCGACCGACTCTTGCTTTTGTATTGGCAGATTTCTTATTGTTGGTTTTTCTTAGTCGATGTTTTTGATAATTCCCTGAAATCCGCGAGAGAACATAGGGAGGCCGATTATTTTCGAAATATTAGGGGCTCAACAACAAGAGCATCTTATAGACACAACATGTAACTCATGAGGAATTGAACCTGGGTGGGGAGGGTAACAATCATTCCTCTCAACCACCCAAGATACATCCAATGGACCAACTGACTTTTAGGTTATTAATAAAAAGGATTTATTTCTTGATATTGTTATTAGTCTACATTGATCTACTTCGACCAGACTGTTATATTTCCAATTCTGGTTGATCCCTGTTGGCATTACTTTCTACAGACTTTGCCAACAAGGTTCCTCATCTCTAAGTATTATATTTATTTAAATGGGCACCATTAATTACTTTTTTAAATGGGTGCCCCAACAAAGTTCAAAGTTGAACTACGCCTATTTGTCGAATGTCTTCTATAATATAAGGACCAATCCATGTTGTCTCTAACTTCCTAGGTTTTCCTTTGATTCGGTTGTCGTATAGTAGAACTAGATCTCCATTTTTCATGTCCTTTTTTAGATGACGACCATACCAGGCTTTTTGTTGTTTTTTTTTAACTTATCAGTGGTAAATTGTTATTAATCTTCCTTCATCCAGCTTATTCAATTAGTAAAGATGATTTCGTATGCTTATGTCTTGGTCGAATTTAGCAACAACTGCTACTCTATCTAAGTTGGCCCAAAAGTGAAGTGGTATCACATCTTCTTGTCCATAGACAAGTTTAAAGGGAGTATGATGATTCGACTGCTTATAAGCAGATCTGTATGTCCATAAGATTGTAGGAATTTTGTCATCCCAATCATTCTTGTCAATGTCGCAGATTTTAGTGAGTCCTTTATGTAGTGTCTTATTAAATGCTTCAACCACACCATTTGCTTGGGGATGGTATGTCATTGTTCTTATGTGATCAATGAGAAAAAAATTTAGCAGGACTTGGATCATCTTGTTTACAAAATGTGTCCCTTGGTCACTGATTAGAGTTAGTGGACATTCAAATCTTGTGATTATGTTCTCATAAATCAATTTCGATGTGACCTCTTTAGTGCATATTACGACTGGTTCTGCTTCCGCCCACTTAGTCACATATTCGACTACAGTGATAATATATTTTGTGCATGTTATTCTTGCTCTTTTAAGAAATGGATCGACAAAGTCGATGGCTCAAATCTCAAATGATCGATTAGGGTTGATCAACGGTAATGGAATTTCATTCTTCCATAGAGGGCGACCCATTCTTTAATAGCTATCACATTTCTTGACCTATTTCCGACAATATTTAATGTAGATTCAGCCACCACAAACCCACTTGAAGTATCTTTTGTGTTGTCGTGTCAGCTTGAAAGTGGCCCCCAACTAGTCCTACATGTGCCTCGTTGACAATGTCTTCTCTTTCATGTTCCAGAGCACATCTCCTTAAGACGTCATGAGGTCCCATTTTGTATAGATATCCATTTATGATTGTGAATGGTGCTACTTTTAGAGCTAGCACTTTCTTTTTATTTGCTGAGAGATCATCAAGAGCCTTCCCCTCCTCCAAAAAAATTGTTATTTCTTCTAGATCTTTGGGTGTTGCTTCGACATGGAATAGATGTGCATCTAGAAGGTCGTCCTCTATGCCATTTGGATCCTCCTGTATCTCGAGTCCGGACAGATGGTCGGGCCTAACGTTCTTTTTCCCGAGTCGGACAATTATATCAAACTCAAATTCTTGGAATAGTAATAACCAACAACAGATTTTCCTTGATGAGCAGGTTTATTGACAAAATATTTTAATGCTCAGTGATCTATAAAAAATGTGAATGGGTTCACCAGTAAGTAATGTCAGAATTTCTGCAAAGAAAATATCATCGACAAGGCTTCCCTTTATGTGGTTGAGTAATTTATTTATGTTTTATTCAACTTCTGACTGGCGTACGTGTTCGGGTGGTCAATTGTGTCGTCGTATGCTTGCGCTATAACCAACTCAACAACGACATTTGAAGCATCGACATGGACGTGAAACCTTCTCGACCAGTTGGGGAATTTTAATATGGGGGCTTCGACCAGTTTCATCTTTAAAATTTTGAATGACTCCTAGCAGTCTTGACTCCATCTAAACTCAATTTCTTTCTGAAGCAGCTCATCCATTGGGAAAGTGATATCTAAATAATGGCGTATAAATTTTTGGTAATACCCAGTATGTCCGAGGAAGATTTTAATTTGTTTCTCATTTACAGGTGGCTTCAAGTCGAGGATGACTTTTATTTTTTCCATGTCAACTTTTACACCATCCTTACATACCACGTGGCCTAAGAGAATGCCAATTGGTGTGGAAAATATGCACTTCTTAATATTGAGAGACAATTGAATTTGTTTACAACGCTCCAACATTAATCTCAACCATTATGTATGTTTTTTGAATAGGTTGTATATAGTCCAATCGTCGAAGGAGAAAGCCATTGTCTTGTAGATGTATTCTTGAAATGCTTTTACTACTATTCTTGAAAATATTGTTGGGGCATTCTTTAGCCCAAGTGGAATTACCTTATAGGCGAAGGAGCCAAATTGAGAGACAAATGTCATCTTCGGTTGATCTTCTTTAGCTATAGGCACTTGATTGTATCCCGAAAATCCGTCTGTGAATGAGTAGCATTCATGACCTACAAATTCATTAATTATTTCATCGGCAAATGGAGTGGGGAACAGATCTGTTAAAGTTTGTTTGTTCAAACCTCCGAAGTTGACACAAATTCTTAACTTTTTAGGGTCATGCTTCTTCGGTTGAACCACCATAGGAATTGCCCATTATGCTTTGTCGATTCGGTATATGATGCCTTCTCATAAAATTCCCTCGATTTCCTTTTGGATGATGGGCTTGTATATGTGAGCTAATTTGTAAGGTTGCTTTTGGGTCGGATTTTCTCCAGGAATGAGTTCAATTTTCATTTCTCCCATTTTTTTTGCAAGTCCTTTTAGGTCTTTATGGTCTCTTGCAAATACATCTTGATATTCTTTGAGTAAGTAGACTATGTCGGTTGTCTCCTTCTCCATCCAATAGTCGCCTACTCGTGCCATTTTTGGTCGATAGTCATTTGATATATTGAACTCTTTTGTCTTTAATTCATCATCCATCCACTCTAGTGGTTTAGCTTCTTTGTATGTCGATCCCCTTCTTCGATTTTTGTGAAGCTTTCTGGGAAGTCAGGTTTTTCATTTTCCTCATTTTCTTCCTTAGATATTTTTAATACTGATTTTACATAGTTTTGCATCGTTGGGTGGTCGATTTTCCATTGAAAACTCTGGCTAGGACAGGTTGTATTTTCCATATCGATTCTTCATGTTGTTATATTTTCATTATTCTCTGTTGAAACAAGGTAGCAAGTCGGTGTCGATCCTACGTCAAACGTCATCTTCCCTTTTTCCTTTTGTATAACGGGTGTCGGTTTTCTAGGAAGCTTTTAATTTGATGTGTTGTTTCTCTTAGATGTTCCTCTTCTGGAATAAATTCGAAGTCTTTGATAAAAAAATCCTTGATGTCGGACCAATTGAGTGTATGGCCACATGCTTCTTCAATTTTGTACCATTTATTTGGTATTTCATCTAGTGTGTTTGGACACATGTGCGGCCATACCCTTTCATCTCTATATTCTATTATGCACCATTCATTCTCAAAACGATAGATATGTTCGACTAGGTCATACCCAACCTTCAAGATAGGGATGTCGGTTGCTTTATATAATTTATTTTCTCCAAAGTGTTCTACAAAGTAAGTTGATACAGTTGTCCATGTTTCATGTAGTCTCAGGGAATGTGTTTCCCACCCTCTTGTTGCTTGGCCTATGAAGGTTTCCATGAGGCTTTGAGTTCTACCTTGTTCTCTGACAGATTTAGAAACTTCCTCAACATGTGTCGACGAAGTGTTTCATTCGTTATAGCATAGTGGCTTTTTCATCGTGTTGTTGGTCGGAATAAGTGTAGGAGTTTGTCAAAGTCTCTTTTCATACACTATAGGTACTTCTTGAATTGAATGACATGTTCTGGAATGTTTAATTCGGATGGCTTCAATGGTTCAACAATATTTTGAGTGTGCTTTATAATTTTCAATCTGCTAGTTGTATAGCATTAAGTCAGAATTGTGTCCAACCGACAGGGGAGATTTTGTTGAGATTTCTCCTTGGGAATTTGGTTCGACACAATCTCTTTGTTCATTCATTATTTGGTATAGACATCATGCTTCATGATCTTCGTCTAATGATTCACTCCAAGAGAATGGAGTAGGGAACCTTTCATTTGATCTCAAAATTGCAGGTTATAAAATGTTTTTGGAATTGTTCAATTATTTCTAACTCCCACAAGAGATGCTAAAGACTCAAATTTCATAGCCATATAGAATAATTGGGCTAGCTAAAGTGTTGAAAATATTTTTTTTCTTATTCCACTCCCAAAGCTCAGAATTCTTGTATTTATTTTCAAGATAGTGGTAAGTTTTCCAACCGCAAACGATTCTCTTCTTGACTCTATGATTATAGTTCAAGTGACAATTGAAATCAATGCTAAGTGTTGTAATCTAGGGAAAAGTAGGGAATAGTTACCAGTATTTCAGTACATAAGCAAGCATAGATTCACATATACATACGTATAGAAAAAGACATACACAAAGTAGTGGAAGCCCAAAGAACAACCTTTTATTAGATAGATAATTCTATACAACACAATGGATACCATCTTCTTTGATACATACTTGTTTAATTATACCTACATATTCAATTACCAGACAGTTGTAACTACTTAATTGCATGGGTCAGTAAGTTAACAGAACTCTCGATCGAATTATACTTTCGACTTCAACATTCGATCGACTAACTCTTGGTCGTTTGTCGAGTCTAGTCGACAGAGCCGACTAGCCCCTACAACATATCCCTCCACCTCAATTCCTTGCTTGTCCCGAGCAAGAGGGGAGTAAAACAAAACTTTATTTTACATTGATTGTTTACAAATAGTTATGATAGAAAGAAAGAAATAAGAGGAATTATAGCCAAACTTTTCTGGTGCTGTAAGAATTTATATGGATTTGTCTAACCGTCCTTTAGTGTCTCTTTTCACTTCCTTTAATGCCTGAATTTGACACCATCCTTGATTTTGAGTCCACGATCATCTTTTCTTCTCGCAAAAATATGTTACTTGAAATGATCTTTTGACATTTTCTTTTCGCACTTTGTCCAAGTAACCTGAACTGGACTGTGACTTTCAATCTTAGAGATGACTCTCAAGTGTTCCCCCTGTCCTGAGAATTAAGTGAATGAAACCACAGAGGGACACTCCTTCCTTTACATGATTGTGAATCTCTTATTATGACATATGTAACCACGATGGTTGAACAACTTCTGCATTCTAAGGATCTAGTTCACGCAGGTCATCGTCTGCTATGCTCATCGGCCCCATGGATCGCCTCACACACGACTTAATCTTCAATGACATAGAACTACATGATTAGTGATGGTTGTTGTCCTTTTCTATTGAGGTGACTATTGTTGGTGTGGTCCCCACTACATTGTTGTATATTGACAAAATCTTTACAACCTTGATGAGAGATATTATTTGTCCCGACCTATTGATCTGTGTGTGTATGTTCGTTAACCATAATTGTTGATGGGATGGCAGACTCGTGTGAGGAGACGTCTATGCTAATGTTGAACTAACACTCGTACAAGGTTCGTCGAGTGTTAAAAGTGTCGGTTTCCAATTGATTTCCATATGTGTTGAGTTGTCCAGAAGTTATATTAGTGGCTAGGCAGCGGTCTTTGTCATTGCATCGAGCATTAATGTTCTTGTCAGGTTCATCGGTCCTTTCTTGTCACGTCTTAAATGTATTGTCCTTCTTGGAGTCATAAATTTTGTGGTCGGTTTTTTCTATTGCCAATCGACTAAATCTCCTCTATTGATCCGCGGTTGGTACATGGTTAGACCGACTATTGCTTTTGTATCGTCGAATTTCTTATTGTCGATTCTTCTTAGTCGATGTTCTTGATAATTATTGTGTTTTGTTATTTTATTCTAGTCCCCTCTATAATGGCTTCGCTTGCTTGAACCTTTCTCTCTTGATCTGGATCCGCCTCAATCGATCGATTGTCGCTTGATGAGGATTTGTCGTAAGTCTGGAGATGGAGTCGTATGTTAATATCGTCTTTGTCCACTTTCTCTGTGGTTTATTCAGAGCTTTGGAACTTATTTAATACTTGGATTTTTCTTTAACTATTTCTTGTACTTGAATGTTATACTTGAATTCTTTATAATTGACTTTTAGTTTTTTTTTTCATGTGGTTCATGGCACCGGATATCAACGCTCGCTACGTCCACATAAAACCCCCTGAAATCCGTGAGAGAACATAGGGAGGCCGAGTATTTTCAAAATATTGGTGGCTCAACAACAAGAGCATCTTTTAGACCCATTTAAGGGCACAACATGTCTCTCAAAAGGAATTGAACCTGGGTGGGGAGGGTAACAATCATTCCTCCCAACCACCCAAGCTACATCCAATGGATTGACTGAATTTTAGTTTATTAATAAAATGGATTTATTTTTTGATATTTTTATTAGTCTACATTAATCTACATCGATCGGACTATTATATTTCCAGTTCTGGTCGATCCCTTTTGGGATTAATTTCTACAGATTTTTCCAACATGGTTCCTCACATCTAAGTATTATATTTCTTTAAACGGGCACCATTAATTACTTTTTTAAATGGGTGCCCCAACAAAGTTTGAATTTGAACTGCGCTTATCGATCAAATATCTTCTATAACATAAGGACCAAGATATGTTGTCTCTAACTTCCTAGGTTTTCCTTTGATTCGGTTGTCATATAATAGAACTAGGTCTCCATTTTTCATGTCCTTTTTTTTTAGATGACGATCTTGCCATGCTTTCTGTTGTTGTTTTTGAACTTCTTGGTGGTGCATTGCTATTAATATTCCTTCTTCCAACTTATTCAATTGGTAAAGACGATCATGTATGCTTCTGTCTTGGTTGAATTTAGAAATGGTTGCTACTATGTCTGAGTTGGCCCATAAGTGAAGTGGTATCATAACTTCTTGTTCATAGACAAGTCTAAATGGAATTTGTCCAGTCGATCGCTTATAAGAAAATATGTATGCCCTTAAGATTGTAGGAATTTTGTCATCCCAGACGTTCTTGTTGATGCCATATATTTAGTGAGTCCTTTATGTAGTGTCTTATTAAATGCTTCAATGACACCATTTTCTTGGGGATGGTATGTCATTATTCTTATGTGATCAATGAGAAATTCCTTTAGCAAGACTTGGATCGTCTTGTTTACAAAATGTGTCCCTTGGTCACTGATTAGAGTTAGTGGACATCCAAATCTTTTGATTATGTTCTCATAAATAAATTTATTTTCGACCTCTTTAGTGCATGTTTCGATTGATTCTGCTTCCGCCCACTTAGTCACATATTCAAGTGCAGTGATAATATATTTCACGCTTGTTCTTCTTTCTCTTTTAAGAAATGGATCGACAAAGTCGATGGTCCATATTTCAAATGGTTGATTAGGGTTGACCGACTGTAATGGAATTTCATTCTTCCAAAGAGGGTGAGTCGTTATTTGACAGCTATCACATTTCTTGACCTAATCCCGACAATTTTTATGTAGAGTCGGCCACCACAGACCTGCCTGAAGTATCTTTTGCGCTATCATGATGACCTAAAAGCAACCCCCAGTTGGTCCTACATGTGCCTCATTGACAATGTCTTCTCTTTCATGTTCTAGAGCACATCTCCATAAGACGTCATCGAGTCTCGTTTTGTATAGACATTTGTTTATGATTGTGAATGGTGCTACTTTTAGAGCTAGCACTTTATTTTTATTTACTAAGAGGTCATCAAGAGCCTTCCCCTCCTCCAATAAATTTGTTATTTCTTCCATATATTTTGGTGTTGCTTCGACACGGAATAGATGTGTGTTTGGAAGGTCGTCCTCTATGCCAGTCGGGTCCTCCCCTGTCTTGAGTTGGGACAGATGGTTAGGCCCGACGTTCTTTTTCCCGAGTCGGACAATTATATTGAACTCAAATTCTTGGAATAGTAATAACCAACGATAGATTTTTCCTTGATGAACATGTTTATTGACTAAATATTTTAATGCATGATGATCTGTAAAGAATGTGAATGGGTTCGCTAGTAAGTAATGTCAGAATTTTTGCAAAGCAAATATCATTGACAAGGCTTCCCTTTCTGTGATCAAGTAATTTCTTTATGCTTTATTCAACTTCTGACTGGCATACGCGTTCGGGTGGTCAATTGTGTCGCCGTATGGTTGCACTAGAACCGACCCGACAACGACATTTGAAGCATTGACATGGACGTGAAAACTTCTTGACCAGTTGGGGAATTTTAGTATGGGGGCTTCAACCAGTTCATCTTTAAAATTTTGAATGAATCTCGACATTCTTGACTCCATCTAAACTCAGTTTCTTTTTGAAGCAGCTTATCCATTGGGAAATTGATATCTAAATAGTGGCATACAAATTTTCGGTAATACCTAGTATGTCCGACGAAGATTTTAATATGTTTATGATTTACAGGTGGCTTCAAGTCGAGGATGATTTTATTTTTTCCATGTCGACTTTTACACCATCCTTACATACCACGTGGCCTAAGAGAATGTCGATTGGTGTGAAAAATATGCACTTCTTAATATTGAGAGACAATTGAATTTGTCTACAACGCTCCAACATTAATCTGAGCCATTGTATATGGTTTTTGAATAGGATGTATATAGTCCAGCCGTCGAGGTAGACATCCATTGTCTTGTAGATGTATTCTTGAAATGCTTTTAATACTATTCTTGAAAATAATGTTGGGGCATTATTTATCCCAAATGGCATTACCTTATAGGTGAAGGAGCCAAATTTATAGACAAATGTCATCTTCAATTGATCTTCTTTAGCTATAGGCACTTGATTGTATCCCAAAAATTTGTCTATGAATGAGTAGAATTCATGACCTGCAACTTCATTAATTATTTCATCGGCGAATAGAGTGGGGAACGGATCCGTTAAAGTTTGTTTGTTGAGACCTCCGAAGTCGACACCAACTCTTAACTTTTTAGGGTTGTGCTTCTTCGGTTGAACCACCATAGGACTTGCCCATTTTGCTTTGTTGATTGGGTATATGATGCTTGTTGATAACATTCCCTCGATTTCCTTTTCGACAATGGGCTTGTAGTTGTGAGCTAATTTGTAAGGTCGCTTTTTGATCGACTTTGCTCCAGGAATGAGTTCAATTTTCATTTCTCCTATTTCTTCTACAAGTCCTTTTAGGCCTTTATAGTCTCTTGCAAATACATCTTGATATTCTTTGAGTAAGTCGACTATGTCGATTGTCTTCTTATACTCGTGCCATTTTTTGTCGATCATCATTTGATATATTGAACTCTTTTGTCTTTAATTCAACATCCATCCACTCTGGTGGTTTAGCGTCTTCGAGATGTCGATCCCCTTCTTCGATTTTGGTGACTCTTTCCAGGAAGTCGGGTTGTTTAATTTCCTCATTTTCTTCCTCATATATTTTAATACTGATTTCACATAGTTTTGCATCACTGGGTGGTCAGTTTTCCATCGAAAACTCTCGTCAGGACATGTTGTATTTTCCATAGTGATTCTTTGTGTTGTTGTATTTTCATTATTCTCTGTCAAAACAAGGTGGAAAGTCAATGTTGATCCTATGTCGACCGTCATCTTCCCTTTTTCCTTTTGTATAGCTGGTGTTGGTTTTTCTAGGAAGCTTTTAATTTGTTGTGTTGTTTCTCTTAGATGTTCCTCCTCCAGAATAAATTCGAAGTCTTTGATAAAAAATTCCTTGATGCCAGGCCAATTGAGTGTATCGCCACATGCTTCTTCAATTTTGTACCATCTATTTGGTGTTTCATCTAGTGTGTTTGGAAACATGTGCAGCCATACCCTTTCATCTCTATATCATATTATGCACCATTCATTCTCACAACGATGGATATGTTCGATTGGGTCATACCCAACCTTGAATATAGGGATGTCGGTTGCTTTAGATAGTTTATTTTCTCCAAAGTGTTCTACAAAGTAAGTTGATAAAGTTGTCCATGTTTGTAGTCTTGGGGAATGTGTTTCCCACCATCTTGCAGCTTGGCCTGTGAAGGTTTCCACGACGCTTTGAGTTATGCCTTGTTCTCTGATAGATTTAGAAACTTCCTCAACATGTGTCAACATAGCATTTTGTTCGTTGTAGCGTACCATCTTTTTCATCACATTGTTGGTAGTAATAAGTGTAGGAGTTTGTTGAAGTCTCTTTTTGTACACTATAGGTACTGCTTGAATTGAATAGCATGTTCTGGAACATTTAATTGGGATGGATTCAATGGCCCAACAATATTTTGAGTTTGCTTCATAACTTTCAATCTGTCAGTTGTATAGTGTTGAGTCAGAATTGTGTCCGATTGACAGGTAGATTCTGCTAAGATTTCTCCTTGCGTGTTTGGTTCAACATAATCTCTTTGTTCATTGGATATTTGGTACACACATCGTGCTTTATGATCTTTGTCCAATGATTCACTTCAAGGTTTCCCTTCATTACATTCCAGAAGAATTATTATTTTTCTTCCATTCCCTTTTAACTTGATTCTGTCCTTTTCAAGAGAGATATTTGCTTTCATTTGTCATCCCCATGGTTGACCAACAAATGTTGCATATGTTGGCATTCCCTCGACTAAGTCAATTACTTTGAAGTCTATTGATGTTGGTATTCCCATAATATGAGTTTCAATGTTTCCAAGTATACCAGTAGGCTCTATTAATCTTTGATATGCCACCTTTAGGTAATTCAGTGTTGGTGCTAATGAGGGTCGACCCAGCCCTATCCATGTATCCCGAGGTAGGATATTTACTTATGATCCAAAGTCGATGACTGCTTGGTTAATCAATACCCTGTGAATTTCCAAGTTTACTTGTGGGTCATAATATTTATTCTTATAGGAAAGTTGTATGACATTCTTAGATGGTCATTGTCCTTCTTTATACTATCTTAGTATATTAAGCAGATCCAACAATCGACCCACTGAATGGTTTTTTTTTAAGAGTTGTAATAATTCTCGTACAATGTATTTGTTTTGTCTTCCTCTATTTGGTTGGTCTTGATTAGAATTTTTGAAGAATTTAAGCGCTTCCCTCATAATCTGTTCTTCTTTGTTTGGATTTGGAAACTGACTAGACTTCCCTAGATGTCGATCATGTAAGCAGATATTATCTCATCCTATGCCTAATCTAGTAACGACATATAATTTCTTTGAATTTAACACTTCTTCTTTCGAGACTGCGTGTAGGAGGTTTATGTTGTTTTTGGTCATGATGTTATCAAGTACTATTGGAAAATATTCCAGTGAATGATCATCAATGCCACAAATGTTACAAAATTTCAAGTTTACTCGGTCTTTTATTGGGCAGTCAGGGCTAATGTGGTTGTCTTTCTAGCAATTGTAACAGTAAGGTCGACCACGAACTCGACTGTGACCTTGGAACCCGGCTCAACCGCGACTTCCTCGACCTAAACCTCAACCTCGACCATAGTAATAAATTCTTCTCTTGTAGTCATTATTCTAATCAGTTGCTTATGTATGATAGGTTGTGTGCACATTTGTTCTATTTCATGCATTTAGTCGACACTCGGATGTTCTGTGGCTGTGCATTTCAAAAATATGGAACCACTTGGTATTTTTCAATTTGTGTTGACGATCTTGTACTGTATGGTCGGTCAAGGTTTCACATATGTTACAATATGTTTCTGCTTGTACTCATCATGCATCCACTGCTCCTGGGACTTGATCGTTGAGGCTGCAAGTATATTTGGTGTGACCGTCTTCACAGCATGTGGTACACCACACCTCGCTTCTTATTAAGGTTATATTTTTAATGGTATGTTGTAGATGTCCTATTTTTTCTTCTAGCCTTTTCGTCGACAAGGAAGTCGATGGGCTGTCATCATCCGACTCAACCTATTGCACTTTTTGTAATGTGTCTTCACATGAGGTTATTTCATAGAGTCGTAATGGAGTTCTGATTCATTGTAGTAACCTGCCTACGTACCATTGTACTAGTAGACTTTGATAGATTGTCAATGGGATTTGGCTAAGTAGATCTTTGAATCTTTTGTCGTATTCGCGGACCGACTCGCCTGGTTGTTGCTTTATTTCTTTCAATTTTTGTGCGGCCAAGTGTGTAACATATTGGACCTTAGAAAATGATAAAAAAAATTGCTCCTTATTTCTGATTTTGACCGGTTCTGACATTCTCTGAAATTCATGAACCATGTTAGAGCACAATGTCGAAGATAAACACCAAATTGTGTCATTTGCTTATCTTCATATGTGATGTCTGTTGCATCCCATAATTTTTCAAATACAAACCAATGTCTTCTCGGGTCCTCATCTCCCTCATAGATGGGAATGTGGTTGAGTCCCATTATTATTTTCTTCTTGGGAACAATAACTTTTTGCAATGTTTGAATCACTACAAGTTTCGACTGAGATGTTGAAGTTTCAGTTGGAGATTGATGTGTCGCCTTGTCTATCGGTCGATCTATTGTCGGGTGGTATTCGAGGAGTAATTGCTTCTTGCTTTCTCTACGAGTGACTTCTTCAGTATGACAACTTTGGTCTTTATATTCGACGATACATTGTTCTAACGAACATGTCGGTTCACAAATATACTCTACTAGATTATTTTGTTCTATGATATGAGATTTGGTAGGGGGGGCGTGTCCATGAGATCCTTGATGTGAATGAGCATTTTATTGACTTCATTTATTTCTGGCTCCACAATGAGTGTGTCATGTAAATTTCAATGCTCATCAGTTCCATACCATAATCTTGCATATTTTTCATCGATCTGAAGTCTATGTTGAAGGAATTCTCTAATTCAAGGGTTGGTTGCTTGAACAGGAGGAGTGCATATCGTCGGTCTTGACTCTTTCTAATCCATGATTTCAGCTTGGTTTTCCGGTTAATGGGCACCCATGCTAGCCTTTATCAACCGTGCTTCATTACTTCTATCAGGGATCACCATGGATGTTGTTATTACCAGGTCTAGTCGATTTCTTTCAGACTTAGACTGCTCACATGATCTATCGGGCTAATCTTCTTTGACCATTTTTCTATTTGACTTCTGGATGTTCCATGAGTTGTGAATCTCCTCTCTTTTCTTTTGTCTCTTGTCCCGCTCCAATTTTTGGATGTCAGACATTTGTTTGTAAATTTTCTTTCCTCTTGAAGACATTTTATCTTCAGTCGAACGAACTCTGGTATGCTCTTTTCTTATGGCATCTCACGGATCTGCTCACCCCTAAACGCCACCCCAACTTACTCAGAGTCGATGAACATGGCCATGTTTATTTGCTAAAGAAGTAGTCCCATGCTTGTTTTGTATCTTTGCACCTTGTTTCTAGGAATTTGGCCCACTTTTCGTCTCTCTCTTCCTAGTGACTTTTGGCCAAGCAGGTCGCTCGATCAAAACTAGTCTTAAAGAACACATGGTTGACACCCTCCACAACCACGTCTCCAAATCAGTGATTGCAAAACACTCTAACACCACAAAAAATCTTATATGCTTTGACCAAGAAAAAATCCTTGCACCAACACCTCATTACTCCTCCTGGATCATTCATGAAGCTGTTGAAATAGAAAAACATCCCAACAACTTTAATCGAGAAGACGACTATAAACTAAGCCAATCATGGAAACCTATTATCCACCACATACTTAGATAATTTTTATCTCCTCCCTTTACCTCCCCCCTCTTTTGCAACCCTCCTTTATCTCCACACCCTTTTCCTTGTTGAAATATTGTAACTGCAAAGTGTATTCTATTTATTATTGAGTTATTATTCATCACATCAATCCCCTTTTGTGGATTGATCATGTCGAGCTTTGTACTTGACCAAATCCCCTTTTGTGGATTGACCAAACCCTAATTACATTATGCGAATTAAGAATCCAGCCCCAAGGCCTAATTAAAGTGGTTTTAACCACTAAGAAGAGAAGTCAGCCCTGCCCAGTGAAGAGACACCTTTCCAGTGCTTGTCAGCTAGTATAAATAAAGGAGGCTAGCACCTCATTATCTCACTCACTCATTCTCTCATCAAGTGCGCAAGTTTAGTAGTTGTAGTTGGGAGAAGAAGGAAGAGAGAGGCGCATTGCTCAATGTTGGAGATTCTCTAGTGTTTTGGTTTATTGTCTTGGCATTGTATTGTCTATCTATATTAAGGAAGTTTTTGTTGGGTTTTCTCCCCCATGAGGGTTTCCCAGAATAAATGTTATGTATCTTATGATTGTGTTTCTCTCAGTGATCCTACCTATGCTATTGTTATCTAATAAATTGAAAAGAAACTTAATAATCGCTCAAAACTTAGCATGGTATCAGAGCTAAGCTGAAGAGAGCACCTTTCACTAGATAAGCAAAAACATCATTGTTGTCGTACAAGAAAATTAGGGTTTTCTATTGAAGAGGAATTTTAGTCTAAAACTCATCAAGGAAGTGTGCCCTAGCTTATCGAAGTCTTTGCCGGCCTCATCGCACTTTTTCAGTGGACATAACTCTCGGAAAGTGAAACCCTAGTTTTTACTGGTATCAGAAAACCAGGAAACTAGAACCAGTACCAGAAGTACTAGTCTAGAATTCCGCAGGCCTAGTTTGAAGGGGAAAATTTTGGATTTTCTGAAATCTGACTGCACCAAGGTACTCACCTCAGCCAAGCACACCTCCTGGTAAGTTGAGATTTAAATTCTGAGCATTTTTAATTTTTGGTCATCTTCTTAGCTCCAGGTTAGGATGTCTGTAAGCACTAAGCTTGTTGACAAGCTAGAAGGAGTGGATAACTTTTGTGCCTAGAAGTATAGGATTGCACTCTTTCTTGAAGAGAATGACCTAGCAAGATTCATTAAAGAAGATGTACAAGAACCTACCGATGTTGCAGCTAAAGCAAAACACCAAAAGGACATGGTTAGGGCCAAAAGGATCATTGCAGACTCCATTAAGGATCACTTGATTCCTCAAGTGTCTTAAAAAAAACTCCAAAAGAAATGTTTGATGCCCTAACCAGAATGTACGAAGGAAATAACATCAATCGGAAGATGAATCTAAGAACTCAACTCAAAAGTACAAGGATGCAGAAAGGATAAACAATTCATGAATATTTCTCTAGAATATCACAATTCAAGGAATAACTAGAAGCAATTGGTGATACTCTAGATGAATATGAACTCATAATGAAAACCCTTAATGGTCTAACAAGACCTTGCGATGCGTTCATCCAAACTATTTGTGCCAGAAAGGAGGAACCACATTTTGATAGTCTGTGGAAAGAATGTATTCAAGAAGAAGCAAGAGTAGCTAATCGAGAAACAGTACTATCAGGAGATGAAGATCAAGCCCTAGCTGCTCATACTAAAGGAGGAAGGAATAGGCCTCACTTCCAAAAGGAAACTCATCAACATAAGGAGTCTCACTCCCCAAGTAAATTCATCCATAAAGAATCTCACCCTCCAAGGAGATTCCATAAATTTTAGAAAGGCCAAAGAAGAGAAAAGGATTTCTCATCCTACCAATGTTACCATTGTGACAAGATGGGACATATTGCTAATAATTGTCCAGCTAGAAGAGAAGAATACAAGAAGAGAAACAGAAGGCACCATGCCCATACAGTTGAAGATGAAGAGCCACCCACAAAGATGACAAAAGAACAGATTGAAGACTATGTCTTAATCTCTGCCCTTTCAGGATTAGTGTCACATGGTGAGGATACTTGGCTCATAGATAGCAGTTCTTCCAAGCACATGATAGGTCAAAGAGACATTCTCTCTTGCATTACAGAAAAGAACTTTCCCCAGAAAGTTACACTTGGAGATGATTACCAATACCCTATCAAAGGAGTAGGAGAGTCAAATTACTAACTTGATTCAGGGACCCCAATGAAGATGAAGGATGTACTATATGTACCAGGTTTGACAAAGAACTTACTTTCTATCTCAGCTTTAGATAATAAAGGCTTCAAATTTTCTTTCATATATGCAGAAGTTCTTATGTGGCCTAAAGAAAAAACCATAGAAGATGCAATTGTTATTGGATCAGAAGAAGGTGTCTTGCATAAGATAAAAGGTCACTCAGAAGAAGCCTTGACTCATTTCATTGAGAATTCATGTGAACTTTGGCATAGAAGACTAGCTCACATCAACTACAAGGCATTGCCATGTGTAAGCAAGGCAGTCACTGATCTACTAGAATTCAAGGTTGACCATGAAGGTGTGTGCAATGGATGTGCACAAGGAAAGAACATCAAGAACCCTTTCTCGAAGAGCAACAATAAAGCAGAAGGAGTCTTAGAGCTCGTCCACTCAGATGTATGTGTCCCAATGCCATCAACCTCCATTAGTGGGTATTTATATTATGTATCTTTTATTGATGACTATTCTCATAAAACCTGGGTTTACTTCTTGAAATCAAAAGATGAAGTGTTTGGTAAATTCAAGGAATTCAAAGACTTGATAGAAAATATCTCTAAAAGAAAGATCAAGATACTCAAGTCAAATAATGGAGGAGAATACACCTCAAAATAGTTTGTAAACTTTTGTAAACGTGTCAGGATCAAGAGGGAGCTCACCACTCCCTACAATCCTCAACAAAATGGTGTAGGAAAAAGAAAGAACAAAACTATAATGGAAGGAGTGAAGACTATGATCCACGATCAAGATCTTCCAATGCACTTATGGGCAGATGCAACAAGAACAACAATATATGTACAAAACATATTATCCCACGGTGCTCTTGGGTTCAAAACCCCTGAAGAGATGTTCTCCGGAAAGAAGCCAAAAGTAAGCCATCTCAAAATATTTGGCTATCCAGTATTTGTGCACATTCTGAAAGAGAAGAGAACCAAGTTGGACCCTTCAAGAAAGAAGGGAATATTTGTTGGATACTGTGAGGTCTCAAAGGCCTTTAGAATTTATATACTAGGTTACCATCATATTGAGATCAACAGAGATGTAACCTTTGATGAAGATGCAACACTCAAGAAATCAAGCAGATGCCATCTTGAAGAAGTATATGAAGAAGAACCTGTAGCTCCTAGAGTTGCACAACCAGTGAGGGAAGTCATAACTTCCCATGATGAGGAGATTCTAGAAGACCGTGACATAATAGAATCTCAAGAACCTCCCCATATGACGATCTCTCACAAGAGAAAGATAGCCTAGGCAAGGGAACTTATTCAATATGGAGAGAAGTATGGTGCCCCCGAAGGAACCATGAGACAAGTCAAGAAACCCAAGCCATTCTCCCCATACATGGCTTTGATGTGTGATGTTTTAGAGAAGGAGCCTACTTTCTTTGAAGAATCCATTCAGAATAAAAAATGGGCAGATGTCATGACAGAAGAATACCAATCCATTATAAAGAATGATGTATGGGTAATAGTTCACAGACCGAAGAGCAAGGATGTGGTATCTTCCAAATGGTTATACAAGATAAAACATGTTGTTGATGGAAGTATTGAGAAATATAAAGAAAGATTTGTAGCTCATGGATTTTCTCAAAAGGAAGGCATTGATTATGAAGAGACGTTTGATCATGTAGCCATATACACTTCAATCAGAACCATCATAGCCCTTGCAGCTAAGATGAAATGGAAATTGCACTAGATGGACGTGAAAACAACTTTCTTAAATGGTGTCATTGAAGATGAAGTGTATATAGAACAACCTCAAGGGTTTGAGGTTGAAGATAGAAATACACATGTCTGCAGATTGAAGAAGGCTCTGTACCGATTGAAACAAGCTCCTAGAGCTTGATATGGAAGAATTGACAGTTTCCTGATGAGCTTGGGTTTTACCAAGAGTAAAGTTGATTATAACCTGTACTTCAAGGTTATGAATGATGAGCCCGTTATATTTTTGTTGTATGTGGATGACTTATTTCTAATTGGAGAAGAAAACTCATCATTGATTGTAAGAAGAAGCTCACTGCAGAATTTGAGATGAAAGACCTTGGCCTAATGCACTATTTCTTAGGTCTTGAGGTACGACAGAGCCCAGAGAAGATCTTCCTTAACCAAGGGAAGTATGCAGTTGAAATACTGAATAGGTTTAATATTTTGGAGTGTAAATCCATGAATACACCCATGGAAACAAAGTTGAAGCTCATGGTTGATACTTCGTCAGAGTTGGTTGATGATACGTTATACAGACAGGTCATTGGATCATTGATGTATCTGACGAACACCAGGCTAGATATATGTTTTGTTGTGAACACCTTGAGTCAGTTTCTGGTAGAACCCAAACATGTTCACCTTGTTCTTGCAAAACATGTGATGAGATACCTTAAGGGTATGTTGGATTTTGGTCTCAGTTATAATGGAGATCATGACTGTAGACTAAGTGAATATACCTATTTATATTGGGCTGGAAGTGTCTCTGACAAAAAGAGCACATCAGGATGTTGTTTCAGTCTGGGGTCAGCCATGATCTCATGGTAGAGTAGGAAGCAATCAAGTATTGTTCTCAACACGACAGAAGCATAATACATTGTTGCATGTTTCACAAGTTGTGAAGCCATATGGCTTCGTAAGTTGTTGACAGGTCTATTTGATCTGGAGATGGAAGCAACCATGATTCTATGTGATAACCAAAGTTCCATAAAAATGACAGAGAACCCTATGTTCCATGACAAGTCAAAACACATAGAAATATGATATCATTACATTTGTGATATGGTGCAGAGAGGAGCCATAAAGCTCCATTATGTCGACACAGATGAACATGTTGTTGATGTGTTGACCAAGCCTCTATCTCCTGTAAAGTTTGAGCACTTTCGAGACAAGCTTGGTGTAGTCTGAAAAGACCTCCCTCGAAAGGGGGAGTAGTTGCGATGCCAACCTAGTGTTGAAGATTTCCAGCTTTGTGTTGATGTTGTTGTGATGCCAGCCTAATACTGAATATTTCCAGCCTTGTGTTGATGTTGTTGTGATGCCAACCTAGTGTTGAATATTTCCAGCCTCGTGTTGATGTTGTTGTGATGCCATCCTTGTGCTAAATATTTACAGCCTCGTGTTGATGTTGTTGAGATGCCAGCTTCGTGTTGAAGATTTCCAGCCTCGTGTTGATGTTGTTGTGATGCCAGCCTTGTGCTGAAGATTTCCAGCCTCATGTTGATGTTGTTGAGATGCCAGCTTCGTGATGAAGATTTCCAGCTTAGTGTTGATGTTGATGAGATGTCAGCTTCGTGCTAAAGATTTCCAGCTTAGTGTTGATGTTGATGATGCTCCAACCTTCATGTTGTTATGTTGTTGTTGTTGATGTTGTATCAGCCTTGTGTTGTTATTGATGATGATGATGTATTAGTGTTATACTAATCCATGTTGATGCAGATGATGATGATGTCATTCCAACTCCTTGTTATGGATGATGATATTGATGATGAGATAAAACTTCCGATGATTTATAGATATGTTAGTCATTGTTCCAGATGTTGTTGATGTCGTTGCCCTCTCTATCTCCTGATGATGTCGTATAACACCCTTCTTGTTAAGGGGGAGTGTTGAAATATTGTAACTGCAAAGTGTATTCTATTTATTATTGATTTATTATTCATCAAATCAATCCCCTTTTGTGGATTAATCATATCGGGCTTTTTACATAACCAAATCCCCTTTTGCGGATTGGCCAAACCCTAATTATATTATACAAATTAAGAAGTCGGCCCCCAGACCTAATTAAAGTGGTTTTAACCACTAAGAAGAGAAGTTGGCCCTGCCCAGTGAAAAGACACATTTCTAGTGCCTACGAGCTAGTATAAATAAAGGAGGCTAGCACCTCATTATCTCACTCACTTATTCGCTCATCAAGTGCGCAAGTTTGGTAACTGTAGTTGGGAGAAGAAGGAAGAGAGAGGCGCATTGCTCAGTGTTGGAGATTCTCTAGTGTTTTGGTTTATTGTCTTGGCATTGTATTGGTTATCTATATTAAGGAAGTTTTTGTTGGGTTTTTCTCCCCCATGAGGGTTTCCCAGGATAAATGTTGTGTATCTTGTGATTGTGTTTCTCTCAATGATCCTACATATGCTATTGTTATCTAGTAAATTGAAAAGAAACCTAATAATAGCTCAAAACTTAGCATTCCTCTGCTCACTTATTCTCACCTTGTGGGATTATCTTCCCCCCGCTAACATCTCTCTAAATTTCCCTTCTTCTTCATCCTTCCCCCTTTACTTTTCTAGATTTTATTTATTTTAAAACTCTTTCTCCTCCCTTTTAACCTCTTTCTTTACTCTCTCTTAATTTCCACCCTTCGCATAATAAGAACTTGTAATTCCTTCTCCTTTGTTAAATCCTTATCCTATATAGTAATTGTAATACTGTCAATCTCATTTTTAATTTCACTAATTTCAATTTCCTTCATAAGTTACATTTCTAATCAATTTTTCCCTCAACGACTAATTTCTCACCCTTCTTAATCCCTTTTCCTTTGATATTTTTATTATTTCCTTCCTTTCAAACAACTAGTTTTCATCTTTTTATATTAATCAAAACTTTTAATCTCTTCCTCACATCTCTATAAATCCATATATTTTAATTATATATTATTCATATCACATGTTTAATTTTTTTTTCCCTCAACGAGTTTCTCACCCTTCTTATTTCCTTTTTTCAATCATTAATTTCAATTTCTCTCAACGTCTCTCTCCAACGGTTATATTACACCCTATTTAATCCTCACCCCAACATACTCTATCTGATCATTCCTAAAGTTATTTTTGTCCCTAATGATGGGTGGAGTGTCCATTTGAAACGTTAGACGTTTCGAAAACTCACACACAGTGAAATATCCAGAAGAAGCATGCACAATATTAAATTCTATTTTTTATTGGAAAATTCAAAACTATATGATTGGTTTGTCCATATCGACACATTAATTGTATGCATAGATATTATAGAGTTTTAATTATCACTTCCTACCTTATTTTCTAAGGAATAATCAATTTACGAGTTAGCATTCACAAACCAAGTTTCAAACCAAAAAAATTGAAATGTGGAAATACTCTCCATGGAAATTGGGCACTCCCAGTTGGTTTGTTTAATGAAAGTAATTGAATACAAGGGAAATAGCTGCAAAGAAACTAGTCCCTACCTCGTATGTATTTTAAGTGAAGTGTTCATTTCAACTTGGCTCTCAATGCTACAACTTTATGGAGGCTCCTAACGCATCAAAGCATCTAACAACATATCATTGTGGATAAGTATTTTAATTCTTCCACTCTTTTTAATTGGCTCAGACAACCTCAGCATAACCAGCGCCCTGTCTCTAGGTTGTGGGCAAGCTTGTTACGATCGTTGTCGGTTATCCTTCGGTGGTTGTGCTGGAAAATGGGGGCAAGACATCATATCGTTGTTGGCAGAGATATGATTCTCGGTTTGGGGGAATCATATTTGCTCAGTTTAGAACTCGTTCAGACATTAAACGCTAATTAGATTTATACCTTAGCACAAGCCTCCAACTATATTGATCCGGTTACCCTTGCAGAAGTTTGGAAAAACAGTTACAACTTGAATCTGTTTGGTGCTCTTGCGACATAATGGAATTCTTTTACAAAAGAGCTATGTAAAGCGGGAGTCACATTGCGTGGAGACCATTCTGATTCGCTCCTTTGGTTTGGGGGGGACTCTTCAGGGGTCTTATCCGTTAAAAATTGCTATATTGTTATTATTTCCACTCTCAATCTTCCCGTCAAACAAGGGTGGAAAGGAAATCTATGGAAGCGGCGTGTTCAGCTAAAGATCATTCTTTTTTTCTGGCTAGCAGTGGAGAACAGGTTACTTACCTGGGACAACCTCCAAGCGAAAGGGTGGATCAGTCCAGGTTGTTGTCTACTGTGCAAGCAACACGACGAAGACATTCCACACCTTTTTATTCATTATTCATTTACAAAGGAGGTCTAGTTAAATTGTACGCAGTTGCTAAAGTTGAGAATCCAGTGGAGTGGAAATACTCTTAGTGAGTGTATGGACGAGTGGAACAACAGGATTGATTTATCAAAAAAACTTCCTTTGCTAGTATGCTGGCACATATGGATGGCTCATAATAAACTGCTCTTTGAAGGTAAGACTCCATTAGCAAGGGTGATTGTTCACAAGGCCATTGGTGCCCTTGGGAATGTTTCGATGGCCCCAAAAGTGCAGAATTTAAGAGTAAATTCTATAAAAAAAATTAATGGATTTTCAATGGCTTTTTTTGATGGAGCATCGGAGGCAGGTGGCTCAAATTGTGGGGCAGGAGGTGTTATTAAATCTTGCTTATCGACGGAATATAGAAGGTATATCAACTGTGGGGTGGGAACAAACACGAAAGCTGCGCAGATGGGAGCGCGGGCTTCGCTTTTTATTGCCAAGCACTTGGATATCCTAGATATTTAGTTATTAGGCGATTCAAAAGTAATAATTGATTGGTTAAAAAAAAAGTAAACCTTCGGGCCATAAATATTGAAGGATGGAAAAAAAAAAACTAGTGAATTGGGTTCTACCTTCAGGGCTATTGATTTTCAACATATATACAGAGAGAAAAATGTGGAGGCAGATCGTTTATCCAAGAAAGCCCTATTGGCAGTGAGCTAAAGACTTTATTATTATTCCTGGGAAGGAGATTCTGTTGGAAATGTCCAGCATTTTGATATTTTCTAACTGGGATCTGTGTCGAGCATGGGTTATTTGTATTGGTTTCACAGGTTTTGGGATTTGTAGTGCATTTGAGGAGCTTTCTTTTTTGCTCCTTGTTGTTTTTGGTATGGAAGACCTGATACATCTCATTAAAGAGATATAGGAAGAGTGACGATCATTGTAATTTGGCATTAAATTGTCGGGGATGTATGAAAAATTATATTTTTAATATAATCAGTGTGAATTTTCTGCGGAAAAAAAAAAAAAAGTGAAGTGCATTAGCCAAAGTAACATCACCCAAAAATGTATCATTATTAAAGTTAAAACATTTCATGAAATAAAATAATTATTTATCAATGTTTTAGCTAATAATGCAATATATCTCGTTGTCAATGTGTCGTAGATGAAAATTACAAGGCTTGTTGCTATGTGTGGTGGTCGCCCCCAAAGACACACAAATTGTCCAACCCCAACACTAGGAATGAGTGTCAATTAATTATAACAAGTGTTGCAGGGCAGCGTAGTCCCTGCCGGGTTGGAGTTGGAATAAAATGTTATTGTTTAATGTTTGGAACAGAGCTCTATGATAAGACAGACCACTGAAGTAGCACATTGTCAATTGAACACTTCCATGCACCTATTGCTCACTTGTTTTTGACATTGTTAAAGTTTCAAGTAGACCTTACACCCATTCAAGATTTTCACCATGACAACACTAGGGTTAATAGAGGGTATGGCTGCAATCACCCTTTTACAACGTGGAAATGATGAATGCATTGGTCTGCCCTCAGGTGTATTGCACTCTGACAAGAACTGGTACTCGACAATGGTCAACTCCTTGGAATATGCACTAATCACCTCCTTGTGTTTGGGCAATCCACTATCTTTAGGTGTATTAGAGTCTGAAAGGCATTGGGATTGATCAATAGTATACTACTTGTAATAAATTTCATTGGCCTTCTTGTCATTTCCCTTGGGTGTCTTGCCCTCATAATAGCATTGAGATTCAAAAATAGTACCCTGCTGGGAATGAATTCCCGTCCTAGTCTTATTTTTGGAGATTCCACCATCTTTGGGTAAATTTCTCTCTGAAGAGCATAGGAATTCATCAATGGCACACCTCTTGGAATAAGTTGCATTCATTTTCTTTTAGGAATTCATCAATGGCACACCTCTTGGAATAAGTTCCATTCATTTTCTTTTTGTTGGACAGTGAGGAATGCATCAAAACACTGTCATTAGATACATAGCCCAAAACCGATTTTCCCCTCCTAGAAATTATTGGATTTTGTTTCATAGTTCTGGCCCAACATTCTAGCTGACTGATTTCCGGCTTTAAACTGACTGATTTCTAGCTTTAGAGCCCTAGTATTTGCTCCAACAGTTTAACAACCACCCTAGAATATATGCAAGTGAAAAAACAAGTATATTCAACCTTATGGTATCCTTCCTCTCGAAAGGTTCATGAAAGATGAGCCAAGGTGCAAAGCAAGCGACATAATTACAATGATTAATCCATCTCGGGAAAAATCACAGTTTTACCACTCCCTGATAAGCATTTTTTCCTTTCATTACTCAAATGCATTCTCTTTTTGGTTACACCTAGAGTTTTGAAGTCTGCATCCATTGACTTACCTCGAATGCGACTGCAGGTTGTGGCATTCATATATCTGGGCAAGCACACGGACCCTTGTGCTACATTCCCTAATTCAATATTGTTTGTCATCTATGTTTCTTGACTAGATTGACTATCTGGTGTTTCATGGTACCCTAAGGATGGATCATTGTTTGCAAGATGTTTATTCCTTTCTCTCAGAAGAAACTCAACAGTTTGGATATTGTTTCTTGCACTTTGGCAGTCATCTTCAAGGCATCTCATCTACTGCATCAACTCAACCATGGTTGCTTCTTTCTGAACTTTGACTTCCTGCATGACACAATAATAATAAGCATAGCACTTGTTCCCTCAAAAATCAAAATCAGTTATATGATAAATTTCTATTAATAGGGATTATATGATTTAAAGGAATCAGAAAAAATAACTACAAATGGAAATGGTGTGCATTGTCATATATGTAGCACACCCTAGACGAGGAAGAGAGGACCAGACAAAGGCAAGGAAGAGTGTGCATTGCATATATGTAGCACACCCAAGACAAGGAAGAGAGAATTTGACAAATGGTTTTTATTCTAAAAGCAACATAAATTTGTCTGTTGTATCACAGGTCCACTGATTGTACCTCATAGGAGTCAAATACAAACTAACGCCACTTAAGAAAATATGCATGTGACACTATCAAAGATGAGGAAGAGAGATCTAGACAAAGACAAACTCGGTACAAGTTGAATACGTGATAGAGCTCGGCATTACCTTAAGATTTATACTAATATACAGTAACAATGGAGTTATCTCATTAAGTAACATGTAACTAAGCAACCACAGGTCCACTGATTGTACCTCACAAGAGTCAGATACAAACTAACATGGACTAATTGTCTCACTTAAATCATCTTCCTTAGGACTAATATGGACAAACATCAATGGTTTTGAGTCTTCTCCAAAAAAAATTCAAAAGAACGACAAGTTTTAGAATCTCAAATTAATGAAATAAGACACCATAAGTCCGTGTGCAGAAGAACCAAGAAAATAAACCTTCACGACATACAAAGAGAATAAATGGAAAAGAAACAATTGGTTACCAATTGAGTCTCTTAGGATTTGAGTAAGTTTGTTGTTCCTGCATATGTAAAATTTCATATAAGTAGTCACTCTGTAAAATCAGACTACAAAATGATCAAATGTAGAAAGCAGACATAAATCCAAGTACTTCTTTTGAGCTTCCCATCTACAAATCAAGATTTTCTTTGTTTTTATACTATAAGGGCCACTAGATTTTCTCATCTCAGTAATGCAGAATACCACTAGAATACGAAATTCTCAAGGAGTATGAATGCATATCTCCATAGCAATTTTATCCATGCATCCTTCCAAACTCTGTGAGTACATACTTTAAATTAAATTACTACCTGAAAATAGACTGGAAAGTGCTAATTAATATTAGGAAATCTGAAATTACAATCCACAATCAAGGAAGCTTTCTGCAAGATCCAAACCCCAAATATGGTATGCACAAGCAAGCTACCAAACTTGGCCCAATGATTCACAAATTTTATCCACCACCTCCTCAATCGGAGTATCCCTTCTATAACAATGGAATCCTTTTTTACTACTGAAATAGGCACATAACAAACTGTGACTAACTAATTCTGACTGAAGAATACATTTTCATGTGCAATGAGGTTCGGTGGGGTTGGGGGGAGGGGGGGTTTTCTGAACTAGCCTAATCACAAACATTTAATTTACATGTGTGTTTGTGTGCCACATGTCATAGTGCCTAGGCCATACTTGCATACAAAATAAATATCAGTTCAACAAAGCCCAGACTTGCTAAATGAATGCAATATCATAATGGAAAGTCTAATTAATCCCGACTACTTTATAGAGTAAGATCTCAACTCATCTAATAACCAAATATATATTATGATGAGAGGAATTTACAGGTTGTTGGAGAATCTGCAGTTTCTCTCTGTATGCAATTTACAGTTTGACAGTGGCTACATGCAAGGATAATGTTTTACAGAATATCGAATTTTACTTTTGGTGCGATTTATGTACACATCTATGCACATATGTTGAAAGTGGATGGAGACCTGTAGACATATCTGCACATATGCACACAATTTTCAACCTGCAACAGAGCTTTAATCTTTGTTCTCACTGACTATTATGTTGTCCAATTTCCAATGTGTCGATTTATGTACAAAATTTTGTAAAAAATAGTGTTTTACTTTATCTTTTATATATTAGGATTCTTATTATCTTCTCTTATCTTTTTCTGGATTAGCATTATGATATTTTCCAAAATAGAATTTTACCTTATCTCCTCTACCACTATTCTTAGATTTTTTTTTTCTTTTCCTGTTGTTATCTTCCCTAATCCTTGAGTGACAAGAATCTATTTAAACACACTATTGCAAAGGTCAAGGATAGTTTTGGAGAGTCCCTTCAACATGTAGTCTATGAGAGACTTATTCCATGGTCAAGTGCAGTGTCCATACTACCTTGGAGCTGCTCCCTGAGTTGGAATCCATACCTCCTCAGGGAAGCTACTTAATCTTATGTAAATGTATGGACTCTGAAATAATAAAAGGTGACCATATGAGTCCATTTACTAGTAATTTAGTAATGTTCCCTTGGCTGATAATCTTTCAGAGTTCTATTTAGAAATTCAGTCCAGAAAACTCATGTTTTTAATGTCAGCTCTAAGTTCTGCAATTTTTAGCTGAGATTTCAATTACAGGATTTTCAGTCATAACATCAATTTTTCCAGTTGGTTTATTGGCAGTTATCAGGGTAGATTCATAACATAGGGCCTGGGCCCTGAAGAAGTCAAGGGATCTAAATGTAGGGCTGGAGAAGAGACCCATCCACTGGCAATGACATCTTTGTCCCGTCCAAAGCTGTCAAATAGTACTTATCTTTCTCAGACTTCTTCTTGGTGATGTAAGGGCCAAGCCAAGAGATGTCATTATTTTGGTCATATTTAGGCTGGACCTTCTTCTTGTCCCACATGAACACAATACTTCCTTCACTATAGTTGATGTAAGGTATATTCTCAATGTAAGGATAAGAATGACGTCTTGTGTTGACTGCATTTTTTATGGCTTCTTCACGTTCTTTGTCCTTATTATCTTCTTTCTTCAATATTTGGACTGGCTCTTTCGCTTGGAACCTTGCAAGTTTTTCTTTGTATTCATTTGTCCTTGGGAGTAGCATGTCTATGCAGTCAATCACAAGAACGTTGCCAATGGGAAACTCCTAGGACATTTCACTATGCTAGTGTGTGCCATATGCTAAAACTGAATAAATAATCTCAATGTTGTTATTAATTGAGTATCCTCTCTAAGAAGTGTCAACTGTAAAAGACTAATTCCTTAGATTATAAAATAAAATACATACATTCATTATATATTAGCAAGATGCTAGGCCAATGGGATAAATCATTTGGTTCAAAGCTATGAATAGCATGCAGGAGGTCCCATCTCAAATCCTCTAGCACAATACCCTAAGCTAACCATTCAAGGGTATTCCCACTTTTAGCGCATCACCATATAATAACAGTGCGTGATTTGTGTACCAGGTTTCTCCTGCTAATGGTGTTATTGTGAATTAAATGAAAAGTATAACTGAAGATGAATTAAAGCTACCACACTTAAACAAGTTCTCAGTTTGTAAATAAAGAAATGGTGTTGCCTGCATGGGTAGAAACTACAGAAGCCAAAAAGCAAAAGTCCTCCCCAACAGGGCTCCACAAAAGTGGACACTCGCATTAGCAGGGTATACTTCTGTTTATCCAATGTGGGCTTAAAATCATGCCATATCACGCTGGTTGTTATTAGAACCCTAGATCCCCTTTCTTGATCAATACATAATACAAGGATAGATACAACTCAATGGTTCTATTTCAAAAAGAGAGAGAAAAACAACTTAGTTTGTTGATGTGTGCTGAAACTGCTGGCAGATAACCATGATCATAGAAAAGGCAGCTAAGGTCACTTATCTTTGCTTGCTAATAGGTAGATCAGGTCACCACCTTGTTTCAAAGGGAGGGGATAACCCGAAGAATATCATACATAGGTAAGCTCACTTACCTTTGTTCTCTAGGAGGTAGGTAAGGCACTTCCTTTGCTAGCTAAGGGAAAACCTTGAGCATAGTGCAAGTAGGTAAGGAGTTGCAGATCTCATATGGACTTGATAAAGAAAAACAACCAAAAAATCATATTACCAAGCATTTCTAATAGAAAAAACAACTGAATCATAATTTCCAGTAGGCTTTCAGTGCAAGAAAAACACTGCATAAGACGTGCGATGTCCCATAAGAGGTTACCTTAGACTTAGACAATTCTTTGCACTGACAGGAAAACCAGGTAAATTTGATCATTTAGCTTTCATCACATAGTTTGAGTACGAAGTTCAAACCATTTGGACCACTTTATTCAGGCAATCTAACTAAGAAATATTTAAATGCAGTTTCTCAGTACACCCTATTAAGCTTTCTGCTAAGCATAATTGTCCATCATTTTTGACTAATTAGCGCAGATTTGAAAATATTTCTTGGCCTACTTTAGGCCCTACGATAATAATATTATTAATCATATGAATCAACACACTGCAATATAGTGATAGGTAGTATTAAGAGAACTAATTCCTTTAAAGTAATGACAATGCCAGAAATTCAATCCAATTTAGTCAAACACACGTTGTCTTATACAACAGAGAACTTGACAACAAAACATACTATGAAGGAAAATATAGATATATCAAACACTTACATAACTTCCTTTATATCACTTTGATTTATAAAGGACTTCTCTATGGGTTTCCCACCACCTAGAGGGTGTGAACCTTGGGTTGTCAAGTTGTGTCTAGGACAGGTACCAGCTGTTGCTCTAGTAGGACTAGGATTAGATTATCCATGAATTCCTAAACATCCCTCATTCCATCGAAGATTGGAGGGTCATGCAACTCTGTTCTAACCTAATGAATGACTTTGATCACAGTGAAATGATTCTAATCCAAGGGAAATGGCCACAAATGAAAGACTGAAAACAATGATTGTTGTTATTTGTCTTCTTGTCTGGATCATCAACTACAAATATTTTTTCTCATGTGATGTCATAGATGGTTGGCCAAAAAATATCATATTCTCATTTGGGAAGTGTACATACTAGTTTAAGATTGTTGTAGCTCTGGCAGTTGCCGCTAGACCAGAGGGATTTCCTGTTGTCATTACTACGTGCTTGGCTCTTGGGACTTGTAAGATGACACAAAATAATGCTATTGTGCGTAAGCTTCCTAGTGTGGAAACATTTGGTTGCACCACAGTGATTTTCTTTGATAAGACATGCACTCTTACAACTAATCCGATGTCGTTCAATGAATTTAGGCCATAGGGCATAGTGTTGGTTCACTTCAAGAGTTTCATGTTGAAGGAACAACATATAGTCCCGAGGATGGAAGAACATTAAATTGGAAAGAACATAATATGGATGCAAATTTGGAAACTTTAGCAGAAATTGTTGCAGTTTGCAATGATGCAAGGATATCTTGTCAACATCACCAGTTCCATGCTACTGGAATTCCAACAGAGTCAACTATGAAGGTTAGTACTTAGCTAAATGATTGTTTTTTTATCAGTTGTCATGTTATGTTTTACCGTGTGAAAATGTTAGGGCCAATTTGTAAGTAATTGTCTTGGTAATGAAGAGCATTCTATAGAGGAATAATGGAGGGAATGAAATCTCCAGTTTGTAAAACAAACTATCAAAGGGGAAGAAAAGGCACCCTAAGCATTGTTTTCAATTCAGATACTAAATTCAGATTTTATGATTCTTTGGGGTCTCTTGAAGAAATCATACATTTGATTTGATCTGCCATTTTTTTTTTATAAATTCTAACATATCCTCACCTTATTGCCTTCATATTTCATACATTTCTATTTTGGTTTGAGTAGCTCTTACATTTAACACATATGGAAGGGGTGTTAGGTTTGGGATAGGCTTTTTCTCATGCATTTAACATAATAATAATAATCTCACTTAATATTTTCACATTTTAGCTGGAAATTAAAAATATTACATACCAGGAAATGAGATCTTCAAATGTCATTGATTGTGCCATGCTTGCGAGCATAAGTGTTGGTGTAAATACAACAAAAATGACCTGTTGAGATGCACAAAAGTCTATTATTATGTAAGTAAAAACTCTCATAGGCCGCTACTATGATCTTGAATGAATAGAATTACTCTGTACAGAGTCCTTTCCCCTTGATTGTTCTCTCTTATTAGCATACCTTTCTGGCACAAGTACCTTTCTCTTTTTCTGTTCATTTATTATTGTTTACTTTCACATGTCTATTATGCCAACTAATCTCATTGAATAGTTATGTAATCCTAACAGTATTATACTAGTTGAAGATGGCATTGTGATCCAAACATTAAAATATGCAAAGCCGCATCATGATAAGAGGAAGCTGTCAAGGAAAAAAAACAAATCCAACAACCATTAGAAGTTCATGTATGCCATAGTAATAGCTACCCATCAATATGTTTATGTAGGAGGTCACAATTTACACAATATACGACCTTTTATGAATAGAAACACTATAGACTTGGTGATAGTTCTCATTTACATCACATATTCCCTTTTAATGTGTTTGTAAGAATTTAATACAAATATTGTTTATCTCAGAAGCTGCAATCCTTTACCTTAATCATATGTTTTAGAGAATCTTTAGTTAGCACACCAACATACTGAGTTGACAGAATGGCTCCCAGACCACTTATCCAAAGAATCTTCACAACTGGCATGGATGCCACAATTAGAAGGTCTCAGAATTCCATACTTCCTTCTTCATACTTTCTCCTGAGGTTTTTAATGAATACTATAGGAAGTACTTAGAATCAATGCCTCTCTATGCGTTCATTCATTTGCAATAATCCCGTACCAAATGCAAGCTTTTTGCATGGCAGATGAAACACCTGGCTAAGTCGTTGTGTGAAATTCAATAAAAGAGCATGACAGTGCCTGAAAAGGAAAGATTAGCATATTAGCTTACTCTAAAACCAGGACGACCTGCCAAAGGAAAAACTAAGCAACCCAGTTTCTCATTCAATGAATGAACGGGGCAATAACAAATTTCAATCCTTATAATCCAAACCGAACAGTGGAAACAAAAAATTAGCATAGAATACTTCCAGATAGCCCTTCAGCTTTACAGGGCCAAACAAATATGCATTTTAGATCAAGGTCTAACATTTACAGACAACTACTTTAGAACTTGTTTCTTGCATACTTGTACCAAAGTTACAATCCAGAGCAATTTACTCGAGCTGAAGCAGGTATGATGTCCCTATCCTATTATCTTAGGCTGGAATTCCTCTCTAGAGACCCAAATTTTCTTTTACTTCCTCTACTATTACTGCCCACTGTAATATGTGAGGAGCACCCAACAACGGGGGATCGAGACCTTAATCATCATTGGAGCCTAGTGAGCCCTACTTATAAGATATTGCAGAGCCTACTGATAAGTCTTATTTTCTGAGATTCTTCAATAACTCCAAAGAACATTGTAGATGATTGCAACGGGAATGATAGTCTTCTCCAAATACCAACCTAATGACAAGAGTCAAGAGTAAAGAGGCTCACACATGTCAAACGAGGGAATTACGAGAGATATGAAGTATATAGACAACTGGTATTCTTTGTCTGAACTTCAAACAAATGCAGAGTTTCTCAAGCATGAAGCATGTTCCAAGAAAAGTGACATCCAATGATATCACTAACTTTGTAACTTAGAATTTTGGGATTTACTCTAGGATTATCTTCTTTCTAATGGTGAAATTGCCTATAACAATGCATAGCTTGAGCACCAAATGCCCAAAAACCTCAATCTTAAGTATAACCCTGAATCTATCTTTATTGGATGAACCATTAAGGATAGATGGACCTATGTCACCAGCCATGGGTTCATGAATTTGGATTGTAACTAAACTTAAACAAAACTAATACCATGACATCATGTTTTCAATATTATACTTATATCCTAATAGTGGACATCGGACTCTCCAATATACTATGAAGATCTCTGCTTATAATCTGATCCAGACCTCTAGATGATCAAGTTGGTACCAAAAACAAGCGGACAAAGACTGTAAACTACTCTCAAAAAAGCCAATTGCTTGAAAAACATAAAAAGAATATAAACGGGCCACAATGTCTGAATTATAGGCCAATAATTGCAAATATTCTAGGATTGTAGCGCTAAATTCAATCTGGTAGAGTCTTCTCCTTCATAGCAAATAATAATTAAGAAACGAAAAATCAGAGGCGAAAATAATCCATTACAGAACAAACCTGCATCAGGGGAGACAAAATCCCCTGTCTCGACAAGGTGATGGTCTAAATTTAGACCAACAAATTTGCTTGCTCCAAGAATCATGTATCATCTACATTAAATGATCTGACACGGCATTAAGTATGTGAAGCAGGCAAAGGGAATCAATGTACAACTTTGATCTCCACGACATTGGATACCACGGTGAATGGTAGATTCTAATTAATGAATAGATGAGAGGATAGAAAAGATGATCATCTCTTCATCGTGTCCTGATATATAATAAACACAATTGCTCAGTAACCACGTTATCCGGAAATCTGTAATAGTTATTATTGTGTAATGTTAATAGTAATAGTTGTGATATATATATACTCATCACAATTGCTCAGTATGCAAATCAAGAGGAATCAAGAGGAAACTGAAAGAGTCCTGGTTGTTTTCTGCCCCAAATGCAAAAAGAAACACGTGTTAAACTCATTTAATTGTTCAATAAAATCATTTTATCATTCTTGTTTCATTTAATCATTGGCTTTTCAAGGGTTGCTTCAAATAATAAGATTTAATGCTCTGTGGGTACAAATATTTTATATAGGGGGCTCCTAAGGGATTTATGATAACCAGATAACATGTCATGGAGTATTCAATTTTCATGGGATTCTCTATATCAATTATAGAGGGAAAACAAGGAGAAGAAAGCATATCAATCTATATCCCATGCATCATACAATTAAGCTAGATCTTGTATCATGGTTTTGCATCTCGATGTATCATGGCAATTACCCAAGGGTGAATCATATATATCACAACTTCTTGTGCATTTCCTACTGATTTGACATCATGGAATAAAAAACCATGCATCACAACATTTTATATATTCATTACTCATGGGTGTATCGTATTATAGCAAACATATGTGTACCTCCTACTGATATCACTAACTTTTTAACGAGATGGACATGAAAAACTCATCTATATCGGAATGTGGCTACACTAGTTAGTATCATTACTATCTGGAATGGATAACAACTGACGGGGGAAAATGGCTGGGGATATTCGACTTCATGTCAGTTCTTTAACTTATTGTCTTGGTATATCTTGTTGGTTGGCTTGATTGTAAGGCGCTTACCTTATATTCTTTCATTTGATTGGATAGATAGACTCTTACTATACAATTCATGTTGTACCTTCATAGATACTTTACCTTCCCATTAGTTATTTACTTGACATGCTAAAAATCGAAACCCCAACCCTCGGAAGGCAGCTAGGAGCAGAGAGAATCCGGGCAAATAGATTCCAAAGGGAAGTTGAAGCATATATATTGTTCTTCATTAGTTTAAGTGGTATATTGTATATGTATTGTCTCTACTGAAGTACTAGTACTTACACCTTCTTCAATTAAGGTTTTAATGCCAATTCCTTCATAAATTGGTCTTCTAGCTATAGGAATCACTCCTTCTACAAGTAATTGTTTGAACATTGAGACCCTACAGGTTTCCAACTTACTAGTTTGTGGCTTAAATATTTCCAAAGGCCTAGTGGTAATTACATCTGAAAATGTACCAAGAGAAGTATATGGTGGTCTACAAACTTTTTGAATAATAGAAAAAGAAGAACTAAAATTTGAACTAGAAGAGGTAGTTGGAGCTGTGGTTCAAGTAGTTTCATTTGATGAAGATATGCCTCTAGAATCCTCTTTAATAATAGTAGGGTGCCCTTGCTCTATAACATGTTTTGTATCTAAGTCCACCACATAAATGTCATATTATAGTTTATGCACAATTGTGTTTACAACTGGCATAATCAATTGAAGTTGTTGTGCATCAGTATCTTGTGAAGTCCCTTCTTGCTGTAAAATCGTTTTTTTTCCGACTCCAGTGCAGGGGTGGGTGATTCCACCCAGAAGATATTCTATTGGGCAACAAACGTTTTTAGCAGCACTCCTACACCTGCAACAACGCGCAACAAATTTTTCGACAGGGACATAGACACCAAGACCTTCATAAACCAAACGAGAAGGAAATAAGCAGAGAATATGTTAGAAGTTATAACAACAAAATGGCAGATCAAATCAAATGTCTGATTTCTTCAAGAGACCCCAAAGAATCATAAAATCAGAATTTAGTATCTGAATTGAAAACAATGCTTAGGGTGCCTTTTCTTCCCCTTTGACAGTGTGTTTTACAAACTAGAGATTTCATTCCCTCCATTATTCCTATGTAGAATGCTCCTCATTACCAAGACAATGACTTACAAATTGGCCCTGACATTTTCACACGGTAAAACATAACATGAAAAATGATAAACAAAAAAGTCATTTAGCTAAGTACTAACTTTCATAGCTGCCTCAGTTGGAATTCCAGTAGCATGGAACTAGTGATGTTGACAAGAAGTCAACTTCTTCCAATAGTAGAAACCTAGGGTCATGCAGCAGACCTTGTTTAGATAATGTGTTAACTGCAAATTTGGATAATGTGTCAACTGTAATCATCAATGTTGTGTTCTTTGTATATGTGAGTAAAAATGATCAACTGCAATTATCAATGGTGTGTTCTCTGTATATGTGAGTAAAAGTGATCAGTTTAACTGTGATTTATTCTCATTTAATTATATGGTCGGAGTCTGGAGAGTAATATCTTGAATCTTTTAGAATCCTTTTCTAGGACTTGAAATATAGCAATCTGAATTTTAGAATCCTTTTTTAGGACTTGAAATATGGCATCAACTTGAGCATAAACCTGAAATGAAAGGGTGATTCTATTTTCAAACAAAAGTTAATTACTAGGTAGCTATATGCTCCAAAGCAGAAGTATTGGGATGGCTCTAAGTTCCTTGATTTGTTGCCTCTAAAACCACATCTGTAAGCAATGTTCTATATTGTCCCTAGAACAAACATTTCCAAGACAACAAGTCTTGTAAGTTGTTAGTTTTCAGCAACACCTGATAAGTAAAGGGACAAAATATGGCCAAATGTAGGATGGTTTCTTCACAATTTTTACATAAAATATAGTAACTACTCCCCTGCACTTGTCTCTTTTGAAACAATTCACATTTTAGCTGGAAATTAAAAATATTACATACCAAGAAATGAGATCTTCGAATGTCACTGATTGTGCCAGGCTTGTGAACATAAGTGTTGGTGTAAATACAACAAAAATGACCTGTTGAGATGCACAAAAATCTATGATTATGTAAGTAAAAAATCTCATAGGCCGCTACTCTGATCATGAATGAATATAATTACTATGTACATAGCCCTTTCCCCTTGATTGTTCTCTCTTATTAGCATACCTTCCTGGCACAAGTACCTTTCTCTTTTTCTGTTCATTTATTATTGTTTACTTTCACATGTCTATTATGCCAATTAATCTCATTGAATAGTTCTCTAATCCTAACAGTATTAAATTAGTTGAAGGTGACATACATGATTCATACTCTGGAGGAGTCTTTTGTTCAAGTTCATTAGCTTAGGCAATTTGCACTTGCGCTTGCCCCTTGATTGGTGACCCTTTTCCCCTTGCAATTATACCACTTCAACCGCACATAATCTTCAAACCTTTAGGTTAGAAGCATGGATCAACACCCCTGCATCACTCCTAGAAATAAGTGAAAATATTGGACCTTCGCAAGGATTGCAACGAGGAAAACATCAAAGAAACTCAAAGCTAGCCACATGTGTATGATGTTTTTTGGGGGCTCTTATCTTCCAGAATTTAGATAACTGCCACTTTGAGTCCTGTTATTTCCAGTTATTAGAGATATCTTTGGTAATATTTGCATGTTTGTGTGTATGCTTTCCCTATGTCAATCGCACAAATATTTTGTCTTTCTCAAACAATCAGCACTACAGTTGTGACAAAAGTTCAAAACAGAGACCCTTGGCAGGATGCATTAAAATACAGTAAACACTTCTGAAAACTATATGATAAAGGGGTTACCACTTTATTCTCAAATAACGTATCCAGTTGATGCTTCATCATTTGAAAATTAAAAATATTAGGAAACATAGCCTATAGATTCATTATTAAGCGGGATAAGAGGTAATTGGTGTCAGGTATTTGACTCATGACAAGTGGCCGATTCAGAGAACAAAAGATAAAGGTTCGTATTTCGCACAGGCATCATATTCCCTTAAACAAACCTCTGCCACAACTCGATTTATCATTCAATTGAATCGCTGGTGTATATCCTTGAATTCCCAATCAACCTCTTGCTGAGCAATTGACATTCAACTACAACAATGTGAATGGGTAGCAATTACCTACAATGCACTGCCATTTATTAACACAACAAAATTTTCTTTATTATTCAGGAATGGATAGAATATTACCATCTTGTATGTTATGTAGGCATAGAATTTTACTTTCAGTGGGCAATATGGATCTTGTGCTAGACTTGAAGGAATTGACTCTTATCTTGTTGATTACATAGCATATTTAGAATTGGTATTGTGAATGCACAATGCACTTGACCATGGAATGGGCTGCTAACATCTTCGTACGGTCGCCCAACGATTTCTTGTCCTTCAACTACATGTAGGGGAACTAAATTTCTTTTGCATCTAGCATTCTATAGGGTTTTTGCTCCTTCAAGAAGAAAGCAACCAATCTCATAACCGACTAGCTAATCTATTATTGTGGGTCATCACAGAGAAACTAGAAAGCTTCGTAGCCTAGAGATGGTCGATGTCCCCTTGGAACTATCCAAAGTGCTATGCATAGGCACATGTAATACATGCATCTTTGTCACCTGGCTACCATCGGGCATAGACAATATGGAAGTACATGTGTTCAAGCTAAAATAATTAATGAAATACTAGCATAAATTTCATATGAGAATCCAAAGCTTGGAAATTTTTTGTTACTTTAAATCTTAAATATTCAAAACAAAGAAGGTAAGTATTAATAAATAAAAAAATCACAAAGAAAAAGACAATCACCCATTTCTGCAAGTGAGAGATAGAGCTTGTAACCCTAATCACAAAATGGTTACCTTGGAGACAAACCGTATGCATGGCCTATTTCCTTAAAAACATAAACGTCCACTGGAGCTACAAATTTAAGACGTTGCTGGCATTTGATGGAAAACAGACTATTTCCATACCGACTGGAGGAAGGACTAATGGTCTATCTGATTCTGGTCTGGAGTTGGAAACTGGAACGACAACCCTGCCTATTCTACTGATGAAACTAGTCAAGTGGTTTTGGATATGGTCATGGAATGGGTTATATAATAGGTGTTATTCCCCTTGCTTTTGATTGAATGAGAGAATCGTTGAATGCAGTGGGAGTTTCAGGTGAACCAGCACCAATAGAACCAATTCAAATAGCAGGCTACGAGATAAAGCAAGAGGCAGCTGGAGAGCATGTTGGCTAAGCAAATTCAAAGCCAGAGGCAACCACTTGGAGTATGCTTGTATGCATTCTGATAACAGCTTCATGCAGGTGAATTGCAGCCTGCAATGCGGGACTGTGCGAGAGTGGGTTGGACCTAGCTAGGTCTTTATCCAACTAGCCTTCCTCACCAGCCCGACCTATGATCATGGTTGTTTCAGGGACTGGGGGCACTTCTTTGGCTTCTAGACTGGGTGGTCCTTCTGGATAACAAACGCTTGCACTCATGTACTTTGGTAGCTGGTTGTACGGCTGGCTGGCTGAGCTAAATATGATAGAAATGAAAATAGAGGTAAGAGCCTCCTGATAATGTAAAGGGTAATCTTCAGTCGAAGACAAAGGCCGATCCCATGAGTGCCTCACTCCATAGCTAGGAGACTCTGGTTCAAAGGAAGAGTGAGAGGGAACTTTGAAAATGGTTGAATTAGTTGAAGAACATTCTGAAAATAGTTTACAAACCCTGGATTACTCCATAACTAGTGCTTGCTAGTATTAGGCGTATTGAACATAACAAAGACCGTGCATGTCTATGACTCTGTGCAATTCAATATAAAAGGTGCATGTGTATGACTCTGTGCAATTCAATATAAAATGTATGTTTGTTTTAAAAGTTTTTTCATTGCATGAAACAATCATAGTTTTAGTTGTTTTTCATTGCATGAAACAATCATACTTTTAGCCGTTTTAACTTCAAGCTAGTTTCAGTGGAAAAAATAACATAATAGCAAGATGAATTTGATGCAGTGTGTGCTTAATTTGACATTGCCTCCCATATCTATGGCTTTCTTATCAGTGGCCTTGCCCCCTATGGAAATGATCAAGATCTTATTTTAGTTTGATCACTTTTTTGGGGGGAGAACACTAGAGGGAAAACGATGCTCATCATCAATGCATCTTCTATAATTAGAGAGGTTTATCCATGGAGAACACATTACCCTATTGTTATGTGTAATATGCTTTCTGTGTAGTACTACTAATGGTATTTCAATTCCGTGTTGCAGCAAATGGCCTATGGCTATTCCAAGAAAGGAGCGAACCTAATGTTGGTTGCCAAGCTACCTAGACTGCACATTGACTTATGTTGCTGCCGTTAGCCATTTCACAACATATTTTCCAACAATTTCCTTTGATTTTAAAATAGTTATTTTTCAAAGCATTTTACTAGCAGCAAATAGTAAATATTAAATATTTAAATACTAAATAATCAGTAAATAGGAAGCAAATATGAAGTAAACGAAAATTACTTGCAAACGATAAGGTTTCAAACAATACAGTAAGGTAGGAATGGAACTTACTTGCAAACGATAAAGAGTAAGCAGAAATGAAACTTATTGATGAATGATGGTGGAACTTATTGAACTTGCAGGACTTCAACATTGCAGAAACAATGACATAAGTAGTGAACCAATGATGATTGCACAAACAACCAAGGGACCAGTGAACTTGTGTATGGTCATGGAACTCACCGGAACTCAATTGCATTGCAAATATATAAAATTAACTCAATTGCATTGCAAATATATAAAATTACAACTCTAGTGATCGTTGTGGCAGTGGGCACCCAATATTGCCAAAATTCACAGTATACAAAGATCAATGTTAAAAACAATGATGATGATTGTGATGGTTTTGATTGTGATGGTTGTGGTGGTGGTTGTCAGTTCTTCTCTCAATGAATATATAATCTGCTCCAAACTTAGGATATGTAAAAACTGGCAAATGTAAAAAATTTAAATTGGCAAAGGATATGTTGGGATATGTAAATATTTACAGAGGATTTGTAAACATTTGAAAAAAGAGTTGGGAAATAAGAGGTCCATCTTATCAGCTAATAGAATCTTTAATAAAAACCATTAAAATATTATTAGAAAATAAGTATTTTACTTTTCGTATGTACAACTTTGAAGAGAACATAAAATACTTTTAGTCAAAGGAAAGTAATCCAAAGTCAACGCTGAAGCGAACGCTAGAGTCCTGGCCTTCGACAGAGACTAATAATGAAAACAAGCTATTATTTGATGTATTTAAATTATCTCCATGCAATAATATTTAATTAACAATGATTCATCTTAACCTATGATGGAATTATCTATTATTTTAAAATAATGTTTTGTTGTAACACAATAGAGAATTTCATTGTCAAGTGACCGTGCATTTGATTTTGATGTAATCTAGGCATGGAGATTATACAAGGACGGGTGTCCTTTGGATATGATAGATTCCATGGTAAGGAAAACATGAGGAGCAAGATGTACGATGCATTCACGTTGCCCATTATCTCTAATGTTATACTGGTGATCTTTGGTTGTCCTGGTATATTGCCAAATCCCAAAAAGCCCACATTTGTGAAAAATAGTGAGAGTAACTATGGAGGAAACAAAATTACAATAATATTTACATAACATCCAACTATGTTAACCAATGTTTGATATGCATCCAAAAACATTAATTTTTTTTTATATGATATTAAGATATGGGTGGAGTGTGAAATTGTATTTATTTATTTATCTACGTAAACTACCTGAAGGAATCGGTCAATATGAATATCAAACAAGACTATGTGCAATTACATCCCAAGAATGAAATACAAATGTATTGGATGCAAATGAATATAATCATGAATAATAATAATAATAATCTATTTTTAAGGTCACGGCCAAGCTAGCACACCAAATTGGTGTATGAGACCCCCTTGTTTGTGGGACAAGGGACCCCCCTCCACCCAACGATTTGACCAGTAAAGTCTACGAAGGTATACATACCCTACCCCCCTCTGGATTTGAACCTGTGACCTCTTAAGAGGAAACACATGTTCTTTACCATTAGGCCCATTATACTGTAAAATATTGACATAATGTCAAGGAGGCAAATGGAAATCCGATCTGGAGAACGAATGGTAAATGGTAGGCGCCAAGTTTCAGTATGGTATGGCTCCAACATAGTTCCCAGAGAGTAGTAATGGTATGTGATAAAGGTGTCATTGTTGTTACATTAGATGAAAGTCCTAGCCACTTGACATTACATGGCACACTTCTTATTGAGATTTTTTTTTTATCTCATGTTTCCCATTGAAGAATCATGTCGCGTGGTACCCGTCGGATATATACAAATTTTGATTATGATACCATGAATCAATATTCATCGACGATATATAAGAAGCATGAATCAATATTCATCGAGGATATACAAAAATGTCGGTTATGATACCATAGATGAAATTAATTAATCGAAGTGAAATAAATTGAAAATATGTAACCAATGCGAACGATTAACTAAAATTTTAAATTGAACGAAAATTGGCCAAGGCAAATTTTGTAAAACACGTTGATTTAAATGTCAAAAGAATAAAAACTTCATTATACGGAGACGCCATGGCCTAGGTTCGTAATAGTAATTATGTATAATTTTGAGGGTTAAAATTCCAATCACTACCTCGAGGTAACCTTAGTGACTTTAGATTACTACCTCAAGGTAACTTCAGTGACTTTAGATTTTGGAAGATGTCCTCATTAAAACTGAACCTTATCCAATAATAGAAAACTCTTCCATTTCACCATTAATTCAACCCCTTGGATA
>ML786272.1:407698-419812 GCA_009831015.1 Picea engelmannii
TGGGTCACCCCCGAGTTGGGACTAAGCTCCACCCCAAGACAAGGAATCCTAGGCTAGGTTGAGGTTACAGGGAAAACAACACACAACCACAAGGAAGGGATTCTCTCCAAGGAACCTCCCACGCTCACTGCCCACATACCCTCATTCCCCACATGCATGTTCCACCCTAGCAGTATACACCTTCTCTGTCACTTGGACAGTCCTTCGGTTGCTAATCTCCCTTGCCTTGGGTTATAGGAACAGGCCGGACCGGAAGTCTCCGGGCTCTGTGGCAACTACAGGGTTCCTTCCAGGAGTTCTCTCCTTCCTCTGTGCACTCTCTCACCTGGAGGGAGTCGCTCACAAGTCCAACAACCTGTTCTTCCCATCTTCAACCACCTCTCTCTCCTGGAGAGAGTGTTGTACAAACTGGCCAACAAGCCACATAGGATCAAACAATACACGTCCACCATAATCCATGGGAATCCAGACACGAACACCCCAGGGTAGCTCCAGACAGGTGCAACGGTATAACCAGGCTTAGCAGGGACGAGACACTTCTGTTTTCTCAATTTGGCAACACGGAATAGACTCACACTCTGGATTCTCAAGGATGCGTGACGAGTCGTCCACGTAGGGGTTGATTTAGACTCCTTGGTTTATAACAGAGAAGGGGTGTACCAACTTTCCAGAACAAACACGGACTCTTTTCCCAAATCCACGCAGGCTTCTCGTTCAGGGAATATACACATCGGTTTTCTCAGAGCCAGATACAGACTTTTCGAATCACAGGGACGCACCAAGGTCCTCTGCAGGAGTCGGGTTGGTAGTACTATCCAGGGCTCCGTATGCGTTCAAACAATCGGGTAGAATGGGGAAGGAAACCCTTCTCACGGCTCACCCTGGCCGTTTTATTCGCATGCGTTAGGGTTGACACTTGTCACCCATGAAACTGCATGCGTTCCACCAGCACGCATCTCCCTTGTATGTTCTCCCCTTGCCAAAAACTTAGGATAAAACATAAAATGCACATGTCTTTTGGGATAGTATTAAAATATTATTCCCAGGCTTAAGCCCCCTAGGCTTAGCCCCTAGGCTCAACACTTAGCCCCCTTTTCCCACCTTCCAGCCCCTAATTCCTTGCCCACTCTATGGATTCTTAGTCCCCCTTCACTCATTCATCGTGGTCGGTCTGCACATGGCGGTGTTTATATTTTATTAATTGTTCTGCGTGATTACATATACAATAGCAGGCTCCTGGCCTTCAACACTCAGGCTCCCTGGCCTAACAAACACATAAGCCTCTAGCTTATAAAAACTTGGCTCACTAGCCTATAAAACATAATTACAATTCATTTCAGAACATGGTTTACAACGGGGCTCGGCCTTGGGAACACTACATATCCCCTAATACACTAACCAATTTCTATATTGTCTTGTTGGCCTGACAAGATAACTAAGTGGCTTGTTTTTGCTCACCCAAGTGGAAAAACGATCCCAACACTCCTCTAGTTTAATAATAAAAAAAATAGCAAGAGAATCATCATGAGTTGCTCCTCCCTATATATCAACTTTGTTCATTATGAACTTAATATCCCACCCAAAATAATATTCCTCCTCCTTACAAATTCGTGTGACAACATACCTTCCCAAAAGGCCACTCTATTATCATAAGGTCCATAGACATTTACAATGGATAGAAATGCCCCTAATTCCCAAGAAAATAATTTGACGGCAATATCTGATTTGAGGAAGGCATAATTAGTGAGATTCATGGTCCTCTTCCTCCACCTAGTAGGAAGAACCCCCAATTTACCTACAAAATCAATATGAATAAATTTGCAATCCCTCATCAATTTTGAAATTTCTCTTGCTACCTTGATTCACTCTCTCATGGTTTCTTTGATGGGTATTGTTGGCGACGAAGGTCACTCCTGGATTGCAGCAGGAGCAGAGCCCAACACCCATCAATTTAATGTCACGATTTGTTATAAAGGGATGATCAAATGGAAGGAAACTCAGAACAATATCGTCTCAACTCTGAAACTAGGCCAGGCATGCATGGGTAAATGAGGTCTTTAGATAAACTTCAAACAGTGAGTTGTAATAAAAGGTGAACAGGGAGAAGATTTATATAAGAAGAGTGCAAGGGTCTGTCGTAAACATCAGGTTTCTAACAGACTTGGAGAAGAAAGCGTCCGAACACAAGACCTTCTTACGTTCAAACACAGAAGACCAGAGAACACAATAATGTAACAACAAATCCTTTACCATAACACAACTGCAACAATTCATGCGAATCATTTGATCATGAACTCTCTGGTATGAGACGAAAACATAGACGAAAAAGAAGGTTGTTTGTCATAAAACAAGAAATCTCAGATACAGATGCATAACCAGGAAACCAGAATGGTTGTTAAAACTTTACAGTCGGGAGCTTTGCTCTACCATCGATACTTACAAAATACAAAGACTGAGTTTATATACTCGGGAAAATTCTCCTCACAGAGGCGTGCCTCCGTTACCCAAGGCTGGGTGTCCCTTCAATCAAACTCGTACTGATATCTTTCTTTAAATATCACCTTAACCATGCATGGCTCCTGTAAGGAGGGTAGCTGAGCTATTAAGTGTTCGGATAGCGTATGCAGACTTCTCTGTCGAGCTGAGGACTTTGGTATGGCATTTTTGAGAAAATCGATACACAGGACTTCCTCAGGAAGACGGTTTGCCAGACCCTCCATCCCCTCACTTAATGAATGAAAGGAGGTTTCAACCACCCGCTCTTGTCGTCATTTACTCCAGGCGAGAAACAATATGGAGATTAGATCCGATGGCGCTTGGAGACCGCAACGATCCTCTCTGTGACTGAACTCGGCGCTTCGGCCTTCTTTACGCATCTCCTCTCTTTTTCCAAGTGACCACGGACTGCGACCACGTGCCTAGTCCCATGGCGCTTTTCAGCGTTCGCGAATATGAAGGGGCTGATCCTTGCTGATCGAAATCGCGATGACCGATATGCTGAGACGACTCAATCTGGTGCCATGCGTCCCTCAAATCTGACGGTTCTAAACTCATCCGACGTTGCAGTGGGCCCCAAGTCCTGAATGCTCTCGCTACTTCGCGTCTCGGGATATGATGGAGCTGTTTTTTGCACGTTGGAGTTGCGATGAGCGAGGCGCCGAGATGGCTCTACTTGCTGCCAGGTGTCCCCTCTGGACGGACGGCTGAAAACACTTCGGCGATGTTGTGGGCCCGAGTCCTGAATGCTTTCGGCGCTTCGCATCTCGCGGCTGGGAGGAGGCTGGTCCTCGTTCTTCAAAGTTGCGAAGGGCGAGGAGGCGATGGAGCCCGATCGTGCGCCACGTACTTCTCCGGAATGGACGGCTGAGATATTTTTTGGTGATATATAAGCGCTATCCATTGCGCTAATCCTGGTGCAACTCTGCTAACCGCAATTTCCCGCCGATCGTTGATCTGCTCTATACATGGATCCTGGCCGTTGACGACATAACTTCGCCCGCTCGCTTGATTGGAAGCCGTAAAACGAGATTTTTCCATGCTGCGCTCGGGCACTTCTCGTGTAACTTGCAGACCCGAATGCTCTCGAGCCCGAGACAAGAATTATCGCCAACAGGTATTACATCCACCTTATGAAAGTCTACCATTAATTTAAGGGCCAATTGTTTTTGCAAGGTTGCCTAAATACCATGCATTGAAGGACATCAAAATCATAGGTTAACATCATGTTGAGGAAAAGATATGAAATGATCTTACTCAAGCATTTTCATATCTTACTTGGCTAAAGCAAGATAGACGAGAATATCACCCTATGTTTATAGCCATCAAAACATGTTTCCTAATCCACAAGTATTGATTACAAGGGATTAGGCTAATTTTCCTATAAATTAAAGTTTGCTAAAAAATTCAATGTTTATGTAATTTTATGAATATAACAGATGCAGAAATAAATGTAAAGACAAAAGTAAAAATACCAAGTCAATAATCAACACAGATGAGACATAAAGCAATCACTTATTCCATTCCAATTTATTAAAAGAATCATTCTCTTTACAAAATTCCTTGAGGAAGTTTGGACCAAAGTCAAACTTAGATGTCCCCGATGAAAACCATACAAAAGGACCTCTGATAGAAAGTAAAAAAATGAACTTTTAAAGTTGGATCATCTTGTCACAAATTGTTGCCCACTCGACTCTGCACAATAGCCTTTGTCAGTCATGAAATTTAATTCACACACAAACAAGTCTACACTGATTATCAAAGATACATCAATACCTCTGAAAAACAAGTGTATGAATGATGTAATTCAACCTTGAATCTTGTTGTCTACAATAGGACCCTGCTATCATAAAAGAGAATTAGGCTTTCAATGAATGAAAGAATGAATGAAAACTGAATTATCTCAATAAAACTCAAGAGCATACCTTAATATGCTTTCTTTTTCTATTCACCTTTTGTTCCTCCTTCTCTTTTTGCCTTTAAGCAAACAGAATTAGTTGAAGTAGTTAAACTACCTCTTTATTTAAGTTAACTAAAACTCAACCAACTTTTTAGTTAAGGGAGAAAATTAATAAAATAATAATAAGGGTCTTTAATAAATAATAACTAGTAGGTGGGACCCCTTATGACTCTCTTTAATTTCTTTAACAAGCATAAACACAACTAGTTAATCAATCAAGCACATCCCTCCTTGTGGCTCCCATCATCACTCTCATAATTTGACAATTTATATCAATGATGATTGAAACTATATCCAAAAATATAATATCCACATATCCAAAAAATAGTGTGTTGTCCAAAAATTTCAGAAGTCAACTGTTCTCAACAATCAATAAATAAAAACACTTAAAAACCATATTTGCCACTTTGGGAGGCAATTTTCCCCTTGTTGTTCTTGTCTCCCTTTGATTTCTCTGAATTTGCCTTAAGTTGCGTGGAGCCTTTAGGCCTAATCTCACTGATAACATGAGAGCAATCATCTCTCAAATGCATGCGGGATGAAATGGATTTGGCAGAGTCATTTGATGGAGAGGAGGTGGAAACAACAACTTTTCCTTTATCATGTGCATGGTGGGCTTCATTTTTTAACCTCTTGCTTGCGTGGGAAGACTGTACTGGTGAGTGTGCATGGGCAACTTGGACAATTTGGTTAGCAGGTGGAGGGGGAATAGGTAGAGACAAATTGGGCCAGCCACGATGTTGGGAGACTATTGGGTGGACAATCTCTTGTCATTCGTCGTTTTCAGAGACTTTCGGTTGTAATGAGACATGAGGGGAAATTGGGATACCAAGGACATGTGGGGCTTGGAAAAGAGGCCTTTCTAGCCTAGGTTGGACCACTCCTTGTCCAATCCAGTTAAAAAATCTAGCTTGAAATAGTTGGCTCAACTCTTGCGAATCTGCATCAAAATGTATAGAAAACCTTGGCCTTCTAGGGCCCCTGTTCCAATTTCCTCTTCCTTTGTTACCCCAACCATGGCTACCTTTGCTAAAAAAGCTCATTCATGTATGCATTACTTAATAGAAACTAGTTTCTTCAACAAAGCATACATGACATCTCTTTAAATATGAAACAAAGTTTGGCTCAACAACACATCAGACTCATGTAATCCAATCCATAAAAATCGTTTAATACTTGTCGATGAGTAGGGGGTGAATAAGGGTTCTAGGATATATGAGGGGGATAGATCATGATTACTGCTCAACAAATCATCAAACAATCAACTGTATCGTAACAACAAAACAAATCAATTGTAACTCATCCTTGTGCCATCCTTCAACTACTATAATACAAAGTTTTCATTTAACTATAATCTAATTTTAAGAACATGGAGTGAATAGTGAATCTGGGAAGGTGAGGGGACTTGTAATGTGTGGAAAAGTGAGAGAATGGTATCGTTCATAAAACAAATCAATTAATCAATAAACATAACTACGTACTCAATACAAAACATACCAATGCCAATTCAATAATCACTGTGTATAAAAAACTATTCACTGTTCCACATTCAAAAAATTTTAAATTTCCCAATTTACACAGTCTGCAATCATACTCATAATCGAAACGAATTTCAATAGTCATGTTAAGAGAATGCTTGGTCTCTAATTCCTTTCCTTTCCTTTTAAGAATCAGATAAAAAAAAAAACACACACACACACACACACATAGCAATATTGTTCCACCTCTATCATAATCGAAACGACTTTCAACAGTCATGTTAAGAGAATGCTTGGTCTCTAATTCCTTTCCTTTCCTTTTAAGAATCAGACCAAAAAAAAAAAAAAACACACATAGCAATATTGTTCCACCTCTATCCATAGTACATCATTATAAAAATATCATACTTTGTCCATAAATTCACAATTGGCCAATTTAAAACATATGCCCAGGTCCTTTTCGAATTTGAACAGACTTCTAAAACTTGCCCGATTTCATACACTCTTCATCATATCAACCAATAAAACTATGCAATGAAACCATAATATAAAAATCGAGCTTCGTCACTGCTGATGCAATTATTTACAACATGCACGATGCTTCCATAATAGATACACAGTGAACATAACAAAATAACACAATCATTAATTTCATAACTACTATGATCCTGATCGGGACTAGCAAAACAAACAATAGTCACCAACTTGTAATTAACACCATGTTGTAAGAACACAATGATCCAAAGCATAACGAAAAAGAGGCAGCCCTTTGACTGCATATTATTACTCACCCCCGATCACAATTTTTCAATCAATTTAATCAAACAAAGATGAGATAGGTACTTGATCTAACTATCATAACCACTCAACCAATATATGACAATCAAAGATGCCCAACAAGAGTAAGAACAATTGGGGATTCTTAAAATCGGGCTCTGTCACAACAAATATAAGGAGGTAATCAAGAGTTCGCTCGGTCATCACAGAGAACTGGAGGTTCCCAAAACACATCAACCATAGGCAAAGACCCTTTGATACAAGCATAATAGAAACCACAGGGTTCCTTATAACTCTCGGTCTTGTCAATGGCATGATAGTTAGCCACAAAGGAAACAACGACGGGTAGGGTAGACAACCGATGCACATGGTGTGTTTTGTGTTTGCAGAGGAGAAGCGAATGTCCACTAGACAGTGACAGTTACCTAGAACACACAGAGGTATAACCTCTGTCAATTTCTTCAGAGCCGAATCATTTGATAACAATGCCAGTGGGAATGTTGAACGCAACGCATAACTTATATCACCCAACAACAATAAAGCATATATCTTGGCATAATGACCACCCTAAGACCGACTTCTGAGATACGTTAATTCCAAGACCATGAAAATAAGCCTGCGACCATGTGAATAAACTCACGACCGTGACTCTAGAAAATACACAGTGACCAAATGACAATCTGTATACGACTGGGCAGGGTTACCCTCATAACTGTGAGGAAGCAACCAACAAGGATACACAGGGCAAAACCCTTCACCAAAAACACAGAGCGATAATACCCATATCCATTCAAAAACCATAGAGACCCATCATGATTCTCACGAATAGAACAACGAGTGAATGCAAAACTCAACCAAACCAATTCTTTTACTTGCAAATCGAACAACCACACAGCCATTCTAGAGAGAAAAACCGAGCATTACACAGTTGCAATTCTCAGGAAAAAACAAACCCAAGCATTACTGAGCCATTGTTTGTTCATACACAAAGCGATAATTCATGGATGGGTGAAAAATAACCATACCTGTAACCGATATCTTAAAAGGGCGAGTTGGCCGAGCGTTTTCTTCCCAAGCTTGAATTTCAGAGCTTAACCACTAGCAGATTGAAATGCAACAATAACCAGGGTGATGACCTGATGGGGGGAGTATGGAGTGACGTGCATTTACTTCATGTCGCTTCCATCTCCTCATCTATTCAATTCCAAAGTACACGACAACCAACACTCACTAATGCATTAAAACCATGTAATCAATTTCCAAACTATCAAAACCTATGACCATATTCCTTGCCAAATGCACCACCCAAACATTCACGTTAATCCTTGTCAAGTTTTCATACCATACCAAATGCCTTTCCATATCATATGCGCCCTCAATAACTCCAATGCAAATCGCATAGCCACTAACCAACCATTTAATAATTAGGATTAACACTAATATGTTCACATTTTTTATTGCACATAACTTCTAACATAGCATAAACATAGGCCCTTTCTTTTAAGATTTTTTTTCATAAATTTCTTCCTTTTGCTTTTGTTTATGTTGTTACTAACATACTTCTTGTGCATGTGTGGCCAGGTAATAAATCAGGGTGACATGATTAAACATAGAAACTGTAAATATATGCCAATCATAACATAAAAATAAAGCTTTGAATAATAGAACATCCCATAAAATGCATCATCCACATGTCAATATGTCAAAATGAAACCAAGACTGCATCATCAACCATATAAGACCCTGTAAGCAGCATCGAAACAACGACATAAAATGTGTGATATGACTATCTCTAAGCCTCCAGTTTACAAGGGGGTCCCACCTACTGGTATCATATATTATTAGCATAGTTTAAATAATAGGCTTTAGCAATACTTTGCGGGCGAAATTCCTTGTTGCAATTTTAATCATCAACACATCCCTAGGGGTATGGCATGCTCTAAGGGCCCCTTTGAGTGCCTCTTTCCTTCCTTGTTGTATCTCTTTTTTGGCTTTGTGTCGAGCTATTGAGTTATGAGACTTCCTCCCTCTCCTAATTGTCACCCTTCCTTTAAACCCTCCATGCTAATGCCACCTTCTACCTTAACTTCATACAATTCTAGGGTAGTTTGTCAAGAGCTTGGAAGGTTTCAATGTTTGTTTATGGGGTTTTGAATCTCCTCCAAGGAGGGGTGGGAGGAGCATAAGTTACCTCCCATATTTCTGAAATTCATATTTTTATCCTCTAGGTTTATCTTAGAGCCCAATCCCTCCCCTAACTCTTCTAGTCTATGAGGGGGGAGGGTTATTTCCCCCTGGCCTAGGTTTGGATTGATAGGGTGTAGTGGGGCTCTTATTTTGGTAAGACCCTTGTCCAAGCTTATAATGGGGTTTGAATTTAGAGTCTCCTTATCATCCAAACTCGAAACAATAGGTGTATTCAAAGACTTCAAAGTTTAAAAATGGGAGAAGTTCCACCTTAGATGACTGATATAGAATGATGCCCCTTCCAAGGAATGATATCCTTTGAGCCAACCAAAGATGGACCAAAGGGTCGACTCTCAACTTCAGTTTGTACCATGGCTAGCTTAAAATCCTTAACTGCCTCTACATATATAATCCTTTGTTATATTTCCATCGTATCCAACCCATCCCCCCAATGGTTCCTTCCACCTTTTCCAAATTTATGATGTGAGAGATCGATAGCTCCTTCTTCTATGGAAAAGAAAGTTCCTTATATTTCTTCACCCACATTTTCTTTGTGAACTTTAGAGCACAATCTACTACCAAATGGCCATAAGTGTGGCATCTTAGCATCTATAGAGGACTCCTACATAGTACAGTTCTTGACAGAGTTGAGTCTCCCCATGTTTAAAAACAATTTCCTCTGTTAGGTCCTCTCTCATGTTTACCACCACCAATATATGAGCTATCATTTGGAAATTTGAATATCTATAATTTTCATCCACTTCAATGAAATACTTGAGGCTATTCCTAATTTTCTTAAAAACCTCCACATAATAAAAATCAAGAGGAAGACTAAGTATCTTCACCCACATAAGCTATGATGCCATCCATTCCCTTTGTGGATCAAAACAAGGGCTCCAATGCCTTAGCATAAGTGTTGAATGGTCTCATAACCACCAAACACCTAGAATTTTTGCAGCATCCCATTCAAACCTAATATTAAAAGCAAGCCATCCATGCACCAAAATGTGATGGACAAGCATATGCCTTAGAACTGTCTACCAATTCTCTTCCATCCAGGATTGCAATGATTTTTCTGCTATTTTCCGACCAAAAAATCATTCAACTAGAGCTTAACCAACCAATTGCACCACTTTTTTCATCTTGACATCTTCTCCTAAGACCAACCACCTTGGTGTTTTTTTGTCGTGCACACCTCCTTCCTAGCTTACTAGAGCCAGACTCTGATGCCCCCTCCTAGAGTTGTTTTTTGAACTAACAGATTGATTGTTTACCCTAGGAAAACACTTATTCTATGTATGACAACCCTCCTGTGAAATAAACCCCATGTCTTCCCTCCAAGTCTCCTCATGACCTTTACCAAAGTAGTTAACTGACTCAACAAGCCATAATTCCTCCTGAATACACACTCAATAACAAATAAGGATCCTCCTTGGTTAGAGTTGGAAGGTAAAGATCACCATGCTTGAGACAATGAATGTGTGCCACCTATCCTCGTCCTTTCCTCAACACTAAAACCTTGGCCCTTTGACTTGAATGCACTTGTACCTCACCAAATGTCTCATACCATAGGAGATGCAGTTGCAACCTCCACACACCGCTCTTACATGGGTATCTCTTGGATTGAATGACAAGGTTTCAGTCACATGTGGACTACCTCCTATAGTGGGGTCCTCCTCATAGTGCCTTAAGTGAGAAAAATGAAAAGGACCCATAGGAAAAATAGAGTTCCCCTCTAGTGGATCCATGGAATAGTCTAGAAACTTTTTTTCAATCTTACTGTCTTCAATACAAACCTTGAGAAGACATCCTTCTACCATTTTTTTCCATTTATATTAAAAATAAAGAGAGATTAAGAAAATCCAAATCTAAATATTAATAATAATTTTTATTTTTTTTTTAACTTTTTTCCCAATCATAAAACACCTTACTTCACTACTCTTATATGTCACACAATTAACATATTTCTCCATCCCGTAACTTAAAAATACCTCACTTCATCAAGTCTAGATATTCAAGTGTTTTAATACACGATGACATGATTTTCATTCAAATGTTTTTATAGATGATGAGAAAATTATAAAATAATTATAAAAAAGGAAAATACTTTGGAAACGAAAAAACATGTTTTAAAGCATCAAACACAATGTATCTTGCTATTTATTATTCACATAAACTTACTATAAACATATTAAAAAATATAACAAACACATATTCGTTAGGCAACAAAGAAAAAAGAATACAAAAAGCAAACACATATTCTTTAGGAAACCAGACAAGTGTGCATAGGAAAATAATTCAACTTTAACTGAAATATTGAATGGAATTTTATCTCAAGACTATGTGTTCTAATTCGACTTTAGATGAAACATTGAACGGAATTTTATCCCACACAACTTTGTGTTCCAACTCCACCTTGAGTGGTGTTACACACCAAAATCCCATGCTACTAAGTGTTGCAAGTGTCGTATGCACCTTACTAAGTGTTGCATGTACTTTATCAAGTGTTGTATGCACCTTATTACGTGTCACATGCACTTCATTAATGTCACAATTTCAACACCATGGAAGAACATTTTTCATAATCCTTAATCAACGTGGAGGAGAAAAACTCATCATGAGAAGGTCGAGAAACTGCTTTTTAACTTGAGATTTTGACCCATTTTTGAAGGTCAATGCTCCCCTACCGATGTATAGGGAGCATTGAACTCTTATCAATGCTCCCCTGCCCATGTACAGGGAGTGTTGACAACGCTCTGTGGTCCATATTAAGGGAGCACCGAAGTGGCTAGAGGAAGTTATGGCTATTCTAAGGGTCGGCTCCAAGATGCTCTTAAGTGGTTTTGGTCGAGCGGTTGAGTCACCCATATTCCCTCCATTTTGGGTAACCAAATCCTAACCTAAGGAGCTAAATCCTCAACCATTTCCTAAAATTCTTCGTGATGGTTAAGCCTCCAACTCCTATATAATGAGTGCATTCCAAGGTGAAAGGGAGGGAGAAAGGATTTCAGAGTGTCAAACCTTTGATCTTGGAGGAAGGAATCCATCAAAGCATCATCATTTTGATATCGAGACATTCGGGCAAGGGATCGACTGGAGAGCTTGGAGGAGCTACTACAACGCCAACGTTGGTTTGTAAGCACTTCACCATGTTTCTCCATTAATATAACTTGGCCTATTTCCTTCATATTGTTGTTTATACATGTATGTTTATAT
>ML786272.1:421199-438614 GCA_009831015.1 Picea engelmannii
CTTACTGTCCTTCCCCTTCCTTGTTTTCTTCTTCTTAATCCACAAAACCAATCAAGCATTTTTATTTCTATGTTACCAAGCTTACTCTCATTTGCAGTCTGGGAGTGACTCTTGGAGTGATAACAGCTTGGACAACAAGAACAAAGATTGAAGATCAATGAGGACAACCATAAAAAATGAGTAAATCACACTTCTTTCTTCTATCTTTTCTGCTTATAGACATAAAGAATAGATCTAAAGGAATCCATAAAAAATGAGTAAATCACACTTCTTTCTTCTATCTTCTCTACCTATAGACATAAAGAATAGATCTAAAGGAATGTCAGTGTCCATTTGTTTGTTTTTCTGTCTTGGACAATAGGGGTCTAGATATTCAAGGGATATTTCACCTATCTGCAGGGGAAATATCCAGTAATAGAAAATTGTTGATTCCACTGGGGAGCGATTGTTCCTAGGTTTATATCCCTTTTAATCTTAGTTGTCCTTTGATCTTTTTCACGTTGATTCTTGTTACCTGAACCCTTCCTTGTTTCTAGTGAATCTGGGCAAACTTTAGTATTGTTTCAACCACTTCCATCCATCAATGCTTCTCCACAGTGACCAAGAGAGGGTTGAAAACCTTCATCAAGACTCCCCTCTAGTGTTCCGATGAGCGTTGACCCCTGTTCAACACTCTGTTTTCCTCTTTACATGAACATTGATCTCCTTCCTGGGTCATTTTTCAGCCCAGTTTGCTTTCTTCTCCTCATATTTTTCACTTAGATCTTTGCCTTAGAGTCCACTGAACTTGGTTATGACTTTGTTTGATTAAAAGAATTGTAATCACAAACTTTTCTTACCTCCTTTGAGCTTGCAATTCCTTCAGAATTAGGGAATGAGCATGATTTCCTTAGGCTAACCTGATGCTTTGGTCAAAGTTTGGCTTACAAACTGTAACACCCCAAGATCGAGCCCCAATTGTAAATGTGAATGTAAATATGTTTCGTACGCTGCTGAGCCAAATGAATATAATCTAGGAGGATTACGTGATGATTAGGCCAGAGAGCCTAGATGCTAAAGTCCAATGAGACTATTTTTGTATATGTAAATACTCATATCATTAATATAAATACCTCGTTTCATGTAGATCGACCACGATAAAAGAGAATGGGGGACTAAGCTCCACTAGGTAGGGAAAGGGAAGGGACTAAGAGGCTAGGAAAAAGGGCTAATCTTGAGGGCTTAAATCTAAGAGAATATTATAATATATTTCCTAAAAGAATAAGGTTTGGATATAACTTATGTTATCCTAAGTTCCTTTGGGGAGAGGAATAAGATTCCTAGAGGGCCATGTGTCAATTTTGGTGCATGTAGTTATATGTGGGAAAGTCAATTCGTTTTGGGGGGTTCCTTCCATTCTTTTCATTATTCCCATGCACCCGCGCATTTAGGCAGGAGCAATTACCTCCATTGTTGACCTCTAAGCATGCACGTACCTCTGAAACCCGCATGCATTTATGGAGCCATATCCCGTATTTTCCTATGATCAATGGAACCTGTATTCCTCTTGGATGGAACAACGCACCCGTACCTACCTCAGGCTATGTTAAACTTGTCTGTTATGAGCATCGCCTATTCCAAACCCGAAGGCAGTTGTTGTTGCCATCACCTGTGTGTTAGTTGAATGTTGTTGTTGCCTTCACCTGAGCCCATCGCTGGTTGTCATGCATGTGAGCAACTCTCTCCAGGTGAGAGAGTTTGCTTGGAAAGAAGAAGCAGGTTGTCAGGCCTGTGAACAACTCTCCCCAGGTGAGAGAGTTTTTTGGGAAAGAAGAAGCAGGTTGTCAGGCCTGTGAGAAACTCTCTCCAGGTGAGAGAGGTTGTTGGGGAAGTGCTTTCTCCTGGAGGGAGCTCAACTGCAACTATAGTGCTCTGAGAATTCATGTTCGTCCTATTGGTGAAGCACTGGAAGGGAAGTGGGGCAACCGAAGGATTGTTGAGCAGAGAAGGGAGACACTTCCTGGGGTGGGACAGACATGTGGGGAATGGGAGGTTGTGGGATATTAATGTGGGTTGGCTCCTGGGACGAAATCCTTCATGTTGATTGTGCAACTTCATGTTGTCTCAGCCTAGCCTAGGAATCCCTTTACTCGTGTGGAGTTTAGACACAACTCGAGGGTGACCGACTGCTAAGAGTGATGAGCAGTGTGTTCTAAGGCTGGGAGGTTTATGGAAGGTCTGCACGTAGTTGGTGATCTTCTCTAAAAATATAAGTACCAATTATGTGTTCATTTACATGTTGTGTATCTGTACATGATTTGTATTCATGAGTTTAGCCTGTATATGTTGTACGTGTAGGCTTTACTGTTATTTCCGCATTTATCTATGTATTAGCATATGGAGTTGGCATGACCGACTTGTATGGACGAGTATGTTACAATGTATGAATTTTCGCAAGAGTTTCTGTGTGTCATAGCCCGACTGGTCTATGGCTAGGTATGTTACAGATCAGAGTAGAATCCAATTAATGTCAGAGGTGGCGTGGCTCGGGCCCTGGGGAGGCCAACTATGTTACAATATGGTATCAGAACTGAGAAAGAGTGGTTCTACGAGGTATCAGGACCCAACATGGGTGGTCGGGGGTGTTACAAAATGGTATCAGAGCCCATGGTTTCAAGACTAAACCTGGATGAGCCACATAAGTGGAAATTGAAGCCAAAGTTTCATAGAATTGAAATTACAGAGTGCTTGGAGGGCATTGAGGGAACGCCTCAGCTGTGTTCAAAAGCTCAGGAGGTATAGCAGTTTGAGAAATCATAGCGACGGTTGATTTTTTCCAAGTTTAGATGTGGTGCGTCAGATTTGTTCTAAAGAAGGCACACACTTCACAGGCGTTAGATATGGTAAAGGAGCACGATGGTTAACCCTCAAGTCCTTCGGACTTTGTTACTTCAGTGAGTTTTAAGTTTTTTTGAGAAAGGGACCAAGCACAAAGCTTCGAATTCCCGGAGTGACTCTCAATCGTAGATGGTTTAGGAGACTACAGACCATTGGATTTCCCAAGTGGTTCAGTGGTTCGAAAAACTTTGTTTTTGGTTGCGCGGAGTGGATTTTTCTCCGAAGTCCTAAAGTCTGAAACCAATGCGAACCGTCTAATACCAGGGACATGTGTCCGTAGATAATCTTGTTTAAAATTTTGGCGTCCAACAGTTCAGGGGTTATAGGGTGATCAACACCAAACACTTCCGAAGTCCGAAGCCCCGAAGCACTGGAGTCCTGAAACTCCAGAGAAAGCAAAGTTCAGAGGGTTAGTCACTTTAGAGTTCAGAAGAAACGTGGAAATGATTTGAATAAATATACGAAATCCTGAAGCTCCGGGAAACAACTGTTCGACAGTTCAACATTCAAGATTTATAATGTGTATGGATGTAAAAACTTCCGAAGCTCGAAGTGTCGAAGTCCTAGGATGCCAAATATGATGTGGCATGATGATGTCACCTAGGGTGATGTGGACCTACTCTTAAAGGCCCTTAGTACCAGTTGGGACCTGACACGTGTCGCCCGTCGGTGGGGCCATGTGTCACTACATTAATTGTTTGACAGCTGAGCAAAGGAGATCGCCATATTCGTCGGTTCGACATTCGGGTATTTTGAAGTTTTATGAGGTAAAGTCTTCCAAAGTCCGACACTCCAGAGCGTCGAAGTATAGAAGCTCCAGAGAGTGGCGGTTAAGGGAAAATATTGTATTGTAATGCGAAATCCACTGAATCCCGAAGTCTCGAAGCGTCGAAGTTCTGAAACTCCGGAGTAGCACAGTTCGAAAATTCGGAGTTCGGAAGAAATGGGGAGTAGTGTCGAGGAAAGCTCCGAAGTCTCGAAGCTCCGAGAAGCGATTGTTCGAAAGTTTGGCATTTGGGAGAAATGTTGTGTTGAGCCAAGAAATCATTCGAAGCCCGGAGCTACGAAGTGTTGAAGCATGGATTATGAAGTGGCATGATGACATCACCTGGGGTGACGTGGACCTCCTCTAGGCATGCCACATGTCATCTCACTTTGTACTTTTACAAGCCCTGTTATACCAATAACAATCTGACATGTGTCACTCGATGATGGGGTCACGTGTCACCACCTGAATTGATGGCAGTTGTACTAAGTGGACCCCGAAAGGTTCAGAAGTTCGGGAATTTGGCATTCGGAGGAAATGTTGGAAGAAGTTATGGAATCCTCTGTATCCTGAAGCTCCGGAGTGCCAGAGTGACACAACGTGATGACGTCACCAGGAGTGATGTGGACTAGTTTGCTAGTTCGAAATTCAGGAGAATTGTTGAGTTTTGTTGTGAAGTTCTCTGAAGCCCGAAGATCTGAAACCCCGAAGGATCACTTGTTCAGTACTTCATCAGTTCAGAGTTCATAAAAATCACAGAGTATTGAGGTAGAAAACTCTGAAGTCCGAAGTTCTGAAGTCACGAAAGTAACACAGTCTGCTGACATCACCTAGGTGATGTGGACACACATAATACTTTCCACGTGTCATTATTTTTCAGGCATTTCAAATACCTTTCGTGCCCAGTTAATATTACAGTACGTGTGGTTCGTCGGATTGCACCGTGTGTCTGCTTAATTACGCCACGTAGCACACTGGTACATGGTTGTTGACGAGACTTCGATAGTTCGTCAGTCCGGCGTTCAGGAAAAACAAGGGAAGAGAAAGGAAAAACCTTCTAAGCGCGAAGCCCCGAAAAACTTCACCAATTCAGCCTTCAGAGAAAATACTGGATGATGTAGTTAGAAACACCGAAGCTCCGAAGAAGTACCCTCTGGAAGCTACAATTTCAACATTCGGGGAAAATAAAAGGTGGTAGAAGGAAAACCTCCAAAGCCCGAAATTCCATATCCCTAAAGCTCCCAAGTCTCTGGATAAGCGCCTATCTGCTAGTGCTTGGTCACATGAGATTGGGGGCCAAAGAAAAGGGGCTAATGCTCGAAAACTATTTTAAAGAAAGAAAATGGTTTCGGAAGGAAGCTCGTGGGGTTTTGATTGTTTGGACCCAAATAAAAAGTGGTAAAGAAGGTTTGTGAACCTTATGAGAGGATCCATCAAAGGTCCAAGAGCTATTTTGGCTCTGAGAAAGGAGAATAACTACACAGGGATTACATCACAGAAAAGACAATTTTCAATTATCCATAACTTTCTACTCAGGACTTAGAATTGAGCAAGGAAGCAGTCAATGGAAAGGTCTTCGAAAGAGAATTCCAGGTATTTCATCATAATCTAGGATTGAGCAACTTATATCACAGGAAAATTGTGACCTTAAAAGGAAAATTGTGCATATATTACCAAAATGGTATATTATGGTTCTAGCTAACATAATTGTTGTATGCCTATTTTGGATGTAATGGTTACATTTAAAACATAAAAAAGTACTAGAGATGTCTACAAATTGAAGAGAAACAAGGATCAGTCCTACAGATTGGAGGTAGCACCTCCATTATTGCTATCATAGTTCACAGTGGAAGCATGGTATGAAGGTCATCAAATATGGCATGACAGAAGTTGAATATGCATGTCAGGTTGAAAAATCAGATGGGTCGAGACAAGAGAAAGTAATATTCCTCAAGAAAATCCAAGTGTTGATATGATCAGTGATGGAAAGGATAAATCAATGCCTCAAGAAAGAAGTTGGTTTTAACTATCCAATGTTACTCAAAGAACATGACTGGAAATATAATTCGGTCATGTAGGAGTTGGATCAGAGGAATCCAAGTAATAATGGAATGTTGAAAGTTAATATCAACATAATATATGGTTGAAAGTATGCAAAGTAGAAAAGGAAAGATTTATGGATGGATTAAAGTACTTGAACATCCTAAGATAATGGAAGAAGAAATTATGAGGTAGATATCAAGCTAATGGGAATGCAAGACAACACTCAAGGAGGGAAAGCAAGATTAGAAGAGGATTGTTGATACATTCCAAAAGTATTGAAGATATTTCCACAATAGCCTGGAGATGTCAAGCCAAGAAGGACTTTAAAAATAAATGAATTTCTGAAGAGAAATCAATAAGGAACCATGAAGAATAAAATGGTTCTATGCATGGTTTTGAATGCAAAAAGAGATGGTTCCTCACAAGAATCCATCTTAAGTGGCATAGAGCCATGAGTGACATTCCCAGTGGGTGGAAGTATCACTTGAAATTATGATGGTAAATTGAAAGCAGTGTTCTAAATTAACTCTATGCAGCTAGCAAAGGAGAAATATGTGCATCCTTACAGTATGCTAGAGATTGGCTATGCAAGTCAAGTTTGAGGCTAGTTGGAAAAGAGAAGAGAAGGGTACAAAAAAATTTAAGTACTAAAGCAGTCAGTCAGGAAAGAGTTGAATAAGTTCAGTCCCGAAAAGAAAAAGGATGTGGAAGATCCAAAGTCCATAAGACAACATGATTGGGATTATAATTCATCCAAGTATGAGTTGGGATAGATGGATCCAGGAAATAAATAAAAAATGAAGGTTAATATCAGCTTAGCATTTGGCTGGAAAAGCAAAGGAAACCAAGAGTGATTTGGCTAGGAAGTGCTCAGGTCAGAAATATTCATGCACAGTGATTACGGTGAGAGCACAAGAAGATTCAGGAATACGAGAATAATTGATCACTTATGGGATTAACAAGGAAAAGTGTTACAGGTAGATAAAAGTTGCTACAATTTTTGTGGCAGCAAGTATGTTAAGGCTTGTTGGGACAACCATAAAGAGAGAATGCTTGCATGTTTGCAAGTGTTGTTGATGATGTTGTTTCATATGGAAGGAATCAACATAAAGCTAAAGTGTTGGTTATGATACTGATAAAAGAAGCATGAAAGCTTCTACTGTCATCAACTAATCAGGTAGCATCAAGATTACTACAGAGGAGTCGCTAGGTGAATAATATGCAGTCATAGAAAAGTGTCCAAATTCTTGTCCACCATCAAGATTTAGATCTGATCTTTGTCGTTCTCCCAGGGAAAAAATACATCGTGTCTCTGTCCCCAGCAACGTCGCCAAAAGATGTTAGTCCATAAAGTTGCATTTGACTGTGAGAGGGCTAGCTAGGGCATCATCAAGTTATCGAAATGGTTTTATGGATAAATATTTAAATTGGTTTTTAACTAATCTGAAGGTTGGGCAATGATAATGCATGATATTGATTCACAAAGGAAAAAACAAATCCATATCTCACTGACTTAGTAAATGGTAGTCAATTTAGTAATCAAATGGCAAAAGAATATGAAAGATAAATAAGTATGTAAATTTTCAATTTGTCCACTCACATATGAAACTCTTTAATCCCAAATATCATTCAAGATAAAAGAGACAAGTACTTGAAAACAATTTTGATTATGAACAAGAAAACTGCAGAATCTCCATTGACTTACTCACAAACAAAAAATAATCAAATGCTTAGCACAAGATCATACATGCATTCAAGTAAGGAAAAAAAAGAAATATAGACAAGAATAGAAATCTGACCATAAAAAAGCCTTTTCCATTTAGTATCAAGATGAAATAGTTCTTTGCTTTACAATGTCTTCAAAATTGGCTAATGGTTCCCAACCAATCAACCTCTCTTCTTGTCTATGAGATCTCCTTTTAAACATTCAATCAGTTCCCAGAGATCCTACTTTCAAGATTACAGTTAAGATAGGATCTTATTTCCTAGCTGATATTTAGGAGATACATCCTTGATACATATAATTTGAGCCCCTTAATCTTATCTTTTAGATAATGGCAAAAAATAGACTAGTTCATAAAGTAATGAGATAATAAAATATCATATGATAAAAAATGGATCTGAAGCTGAGCTAGTCCTCCCAAATGGCCTGGAAAATAGGGATTTAGTTATGTTGAACAAGCTCTTTACATATTCGAAAGTTTCTTGTCACTTATGCATATCATAACAATTTTTTCAAAACCTTAGTATAGGTAGCTTTGAATCATCAATAGGTCAAAAAATTGTAAGATATCTGAAGTGCAAAGCCTTCACTATATGATAAAAGCAGAACCTGTGATCTTAATTTGTTTCAGTTTAGTCTTCAAAACCACATTGTGCCAATACAATCTGACATTTTCTTCTCTTACGTCTTTGAGAAAAACTTGTTGATCTTTCTTTTTCTTTTTTACCTTCTGCAACTTTTCTTATTGTTTGGCGTTCAATTGTTCTAACATGTGTTTTTCTTGCTTCGGGTGCTTGATGGTAGCTTTTAATTCGTTTTCCCTGTCATATTCATCTCTTATCTTCATTCTGAATTCATGATGTTCTTTAACTGGTGTAGGTTGGTTTAAGTCAATAGAGAATCTAGGCTTTTCACCCTTGGACTCATGTTTATAATCTTTATAAGATGAATTGCCAACAATCTCCCCTGCTTCAACATTATTTGACACTTTAGTCCCTTGTAAATATTGCAACTCTGTCTCTAAGAAATAATCAAATTCTGATTGGGTCTCAGCCTCAAATGGATCATCTTCCATATATGTTGAATAACCTTCTTTTAGAGATGATTTGGGTAAGGTTTCAGTCGTTATCCCTAGCTTTTTAGTGGCTCTGGTAAAGTGTTTCAGAGGATAATCCACTACATGTTTTCCCTTCCCATATTTTTGTTGTTCCTCCAAAGCATCATCTTCATCTTTAGGTTCTTCTTTGATCTTTTTCTCTTTGTATGAAGAAATAGTAGGTGATTGTCTCTTTTCCTCCCCTGTACTTTTTATTGTGTTATCATCTATAACAATTACATATTCATCTTTAAGAGAAGGCTTAAAGAAATCTTTTGACTTCAACATGAATTTATTTGTTACCCTAGTCTTAGACCTACTAGGGCAATTTACCACAATTTTACCTTTCCTTGATATGTTCACCTGTTAGCTTTATCACCAACAACTGGTTCCTTTTGTTTATCCTTTGATTGTTTAAGTTGTTGCTTAGTAGACTCTCTGAGATGGATTCTTTTACTGTCTTTGGGTTCTTCTTTTGGAACAAGTAAATAACTATCCAATTCCACCTCTGATTTATGCTTCTTTCTTTGCTTTTTGGTAGTTTTTACTTCAAAGAAAGATTTAATTAGGGCCTCTGTCTCCTGTTGCAATTGTAGTTTTATCTTACTAGATCGAGTGACTCTAATCACGGGATAACTTTCCTTCTCTGTAGCAACAAGGGTTTTAGAAGTTCCCTTTTCCTTTGTTGATTTATGTTTTGGAACCAATTTAGGTTAGGGTTCTTGTTCCTTCATTTTCACGGATTCTAATAACCAATCCCAAGAATGATTCACTTCATCTAATGCATACAAAACTATGACTGTTATCAATCTCTGATGAAAAAGACTCTTAATGGCATTTGTAGGGTGAGATTGTATTCTTTTAGACATCTTTGTCAGACTTTTCAATAAAAAGAATGGTAAACATAGAGGAATGTTACCATTTAAGTGCATTAACAATCTGATGTGATAAATATGTATAAATGAAAAATGTCCTTCATAGGTAATATACCTGTGAATCACCATTAGGGAAGTTTGACATTCCTTCTTCAACCAGCTCTGTGGGATACCTTGACTGACAAATTGCATGGGCGTCTCTTCTTTCTTCCACCACCTTTCTCCATACACAGATAGTCTGCATGTTGTACCTATTGAATGCTCTGTTACATGAATTAAAACCTTTCCCACCACAGTTGAAAATCCATCAAAGTTTTGAGCAAACATTAAAGAAACTTGTTCATGATAACCCTGTAACATTGAGAAAAAATTAAACCATCCTGCTCTTTTGAACCTTTCTGAAATCTCTGGGTAAGCTTCGAGAAAATCAATGCCCTCTAGTTCTAGTTGAGAAATCTTCCCTCTCTTCTTGGGCACCATAATGTAGCTTATAGACTTTCAGAGTATGTCTAGGGTTTCTGCTAGCAAAATTAGAAAGCTTATGAAAATGTTGTGGACGATTCTATCAACCTGCTAGGTTATAATGAAATAATTTGGGTGTGATCTGTCAACAATCAAATCATGAAACTAACAACCCTGTGATATGATTGAGGAAATATGAGTACAATCCTGATCTCTTCAAGTGAGTATAATACCGAGGACACGATTAGATTTTAATCATCAATCATGATGGCATTTAGGATAATATCTCGGGTGTTTTTTGATATGATTTCGTGAAGTGGAACATTCAAAACAACGATTATTCTTAGCGCTACAAGAATAACACTATTCTTGTAGCACCCTTTTCCTTAAGCCAAAATTCAATTTTTTTAAAAAAAAAAGGGGGAAAGGACTTGTAATTGATGGAGAGACTCTAAACTATCTAATTCTTCTTTAATCAAACTGAAACATGGTAACTAACACTCAAAACACACAAAGCAATCTCAATTTAACATTGTAAAAGCATAGAAAGAAAAGTGCAAAAATAATGTTAGGGATAGATAGGGTATGGAAGAGAAAAACTCAACAGTCATTAACAAAGTTAGAGACTAACACTAGCTCCTTCTGGGGATAATGTTTCATAATGAGACTTTAAGAACCTATTGACCAATGCCTTTACCTCCCTGGTCACCATACAAACTTTTCTGCAATTTATTTCCTTGCCCTTCCATCCTTCAAAAATTAAAACCACAAAGCTGCAAGGAAATCTTTCCATTGGGTTTATGGAGTCTTATTTCAAAACCATCAACTAATCACAAAAAAAAAAAAAACATATTGTACAAATTGAAAAACCTTTGGTTGGTTTAACAGAAGTAATGTTTTAGAAACTACCCATTCACTTGGCCTCCCAATATTTCACCGTCATTCAAATTGTGTAAGAGGAAAGTATTGTTATCCATAACTTTAGAAATCCTGAAAGGACCATACCTTAAGTTGTCAAACTTACCATGTTTAGCTTTATCCTCTCTTCTAGTATCCCACCTTAACACAAGAACACCTTCTTCAAAAATATCCCTTTTGGTATTCTTGTCAAAAGTTTCCTTAACCTTGTTTTGATAAACAATAGCTTCTTGAAGGAGTTTTTCTCTATTATGTTGAACTTCTATGATCTAGAAAATTCTCCTTTGAATGTAATTGGGCTCTTCTAACTCTTCTTGTAAAAATTTCAGAACAGGTAGACCAAGTTGAGTTGGAAACACAACCTTTGTTCCATAAACCATTTGAAAAGGTGAAGTTCCAATGGATTTCTTTGTACTGATCCGATCAACCCAAAGGGAAATTTTCAATTTAGAATCCCATGATCTCTTATTTTCAGTGAGCAACTTTTTAATAATCCTTATAAGGCTTTTATTGGATGATTTTGCTAATCCATTGCCTTGAGGATCATAGGGAATGGAGTGAACCAGTTTAATGGTGTACTTATCACAAAATTGAATTATTGCATTAGACTTGAAAGCATGGGCATTATCAATAACCAACTTTCTTGGGCACCCAAATCTCAAGAAAATGTTTTCTTCAAGAAAAGTCATGATTACCTTGTCTATTTCATTTCGTGTAGGGATTGCTTCAATCCATTTTGTAAAGTAATCTGTGGCTGTGAGTGTCCATTTGTGTTTTCTAGAGGATGAAGGATGAATTTCTCCAATGAAATCCAAACCCCGTTGTTGAAAAGGTCCATGGGAAATGATGGGTTTCAAAGACATAGACATAAATTTGTGTTTTCCTGCAAACTTCTGACAAGGCTCACATGCTCTGACTTGAGCAAACACATCAGAGAACAATACAAGCCAATAATAACCTACTCTCAATATTTTAAAAGCTGTGGCTTTCCAATGATGATGGCCTCCACAAATGCCTTTGTGTAAGTCATTGAAAATCTGTTTTCATTCTTCTTCATAAACACATCTTAACATAATTCCATTAGGATCTTTCCAAAACAGAAATTGATTAATGATACAATACTTTACAGATTTGAGTTTGAGAGATCTGAACTTGGATTTGTCTAAATCAGGAGGAGATTGAAGACTTTGCAGAAAATGAACAATATCCTTGTACCAGCAAGAAGAAATATATTTGTTGCTTGCTTGTGAATTAGTTTCTTCAATTTGTAATGCTAGATTTATTGATTTGTTGAAGATGTAATGCAATCCAATTGCTTTACAATTTGATTATGTGAGTAATTTAGCAAGTCCATGGCCTTTGATCAATTTAGTAGGTTTTATGACCATGTTATATTCCAAAATCTTAGTTATCCATCTTCCCCTTTTTCCTTCACTATCTGGTTGAATCAGAATTTCCCTAACACTATTTGGAACATATGCAATAATCTCAGAATGTAAGATATAGATTTTGAAAGACTTCAAAGCTTTCACCAGAGCATAGGCCTATTTCTCCATGATATTATATTTCAATTTTGATTCCCTTAAAGTATTACTCAAAAAAGATATAATTTGTTCATACCCTTAAAGTATTACATCATTTCTTTGCAAGAGAATAACAACAATGGTATCTTCAGATGCAAATGAAAAAATCAAAAACTCCTTAGAGTAATTAGGGCTGATGAGGATAGGAGCCTTAATTAAAGCCTGCTTAATCTTTTCAAATGATTCCTATGCTTCTAGTATCCACTTGATCTATGCATCTTTCTTCAACATATCAGTAATATGATTGATGATTTCTGCAAAATTTGGTATAAATCTTTTTAAAAATTTGATTTTACCTATGAAAGATTTGATAGACTTCTTATTACTTGGAATATCTATCTGATGAATGGCCTTTACCCTTTCAGGATCCATCTTGATTCCTTCTGGTGAAACAATATGTCCTAAGAGTTTTCCTTCTTCCATGGCAAAAAGAGTTTTTTAGGGTTTAATGATATACCTTACCTTCTACATTTTTCAAATGTCTATTTCAGATGTTGTAAGTGTTCATCATCAGAATTTGAGAACACAGTAATATCATCAAGATAAATAACCATAAATTTGTCTTTCTCACCAATGAATGTGATGTCCATAGCTCTATGGAATGTTTCTCCTGCATTCATGAGTCCAAAAGGCATTTTTTCATACATGAAAGTTCCCCAAGGAGTAGTAAAAGTTGTCTTCTTTTTATCTTCTTCCGTCAATGATATTTGATTATAACCGAAATATCCATCAAGCATGGAAATCCTTTGAGTTGCTACCACTCTTTGTAAAATATGATCCATTTTAGGTAATGGATAACTTTCCTTTAGATAACACCTATTTAGATTTCTAAAATCTACACACAGTCGTATCTCTCCATTATTTTTTCTGACAGGTACTAAATTTGCTACCCATTCTGAGTATATCAATGGTACTATAATTTTAGCATTCAACAACCTTTTCAGTTCTTTTTCAATTATAGGTAGCAACAATGGATTGAATTGTCTAGATTTTTGCTTAAAAGGTTTGGATCCAGGCTTCAAAGGAATCTTATGCTACATAATCTATGTATAAAAAACCTTAAGGCCTTCATAAGACTAAGCAAAAACATTAGCAAACTGTTTCATTAAACTTACATATCTCTTCCTCTGTTTTTCTGGTAATTTCTTGGATAACCTCACCATCTTTGGTTTTGAATCATAACTGATATCACAATCTACCAAATCAACCTCCTTTGTTTGAATAACAGACTTTTTAGAGACATCATTATGGTCAAGTAATCTTTCATGGGGACTAGGCCCTTTGGCAAATGATTGGTTTTCAACCCAATAATTTTATGACCAACAATGTTGTTCTGAAAAATATCAGCAAAATGAACTTCTTCATCATCATTTTCATTTTCTTGATCTATGGAAATAGAAAAAAAATCATCAATGATCTCTAAAAATCTTTTAATCTCCTAGTCATCTTTAAAAACCTGCCAATTTTTTATATTATCTGGTATAGAAGGCCTGTGTCTTACTTCCACTTCATATCTTAAATTAGGAAGTATTGGAGTTTTTAAATTACTAGCTGCTAGAGCTAGAGAATCTGCCTATTGATTCAAACTTCTCTGTATGAAAGTAATATTGAAAGCCAGAAAGAAATTCCCAACAAAATTCCACACTTCATTTCTATATTGCTTCAACCTTTGTTGTTCGGCCTAGTAGATATTCTTGAGTTGATGGATGATTAATTCTGAATCCCCAAAGACTGAAATTTTATCAATGCCCATATCCTTAGCAGCTTTCAAAACCAACAAAAGAGCCTCATATTCACTAATATTGTTTGTTGTATCAAACTCCAATTTGTATGACAGAGGAATGACTTCTTTGGAAGGAGAAATGAAAACAATCCCATCCCCATAACCTTCTTTAGAACAGGAACCATCAAAGTACATCTTCCATACCCTATTTTCACTTTCTTCTTCTGCAAGTGTAACCTTCTTCACTGATGCTTCAGTTGCTTTATCACTGATGTGAAAAATGGAAGAACCAAATTCATCTTCGACAACATATATAGGATGATTACTGGGGTTTTCATGATCACTCACCAGGTAAGCCAACCTCACTTCCCTATACAATCTTCGATGTTCTCCACCAAACATAGGTATGGTAGCATAACTGAGGTCTATTTGTAGTGTACCTCCTACTTTTTAAGCCCATGATCTTGACAATAGCATCCCAAATTTAGGAGGTATATCAACCACAATCACATCCAAAACCACACTTTTCATAGGTAACTGAGATAAAGTGACAACCATGTCTTTAATAACTCCTAGACATTTAACCTTTCTGGAGTCAAATGAATATAGGTCTAGATAAGGCTTAGTGATATATAATCCTAGTTCATCCATTACCACCTTTGGCATGACATTGTGTGAATCTCTTGAATCTATTAAACAATTATGCAATATTTTTTCATGAATGTTTAGGGATATGTAGAAAGGAGGAGAAGCATCAAATCTATCCTCAATATGTGGTCCAATGGTTATAGCAGGATTTTCATCTTCAAGATATATGGTATCTGAAAAAGTAACATGAGCAGGGGACTGCAATGCTTTCATGACAAATTTTCTAAAAGGATCAGTTTTCATCAATTCTACAAAAGGTATGAGGATTTTGATTTTATTGATTTCATTTTCCAAGCTGAAAGAAGGAACATGTTTCTCAGATTCCTTTACCTTTGTAGTACCAACCTTGACAGGTAGTTTTTGTTGCTGATCAATTTTAACCCCGAAACCTTCTTTATTGAACCCTGATTTGACTGGAGCATTTGTTTTTTTGGTTTGAACAGGTATATCCACTTTTTATTCATTTGATCTAGACCTAAGATCATACTTTTTTTCTTTTAGGTTTCTTCTGGGAAATCTCTTTAGCATCTTCTTCCTCGAAATTATTTAGTATAATACTGTCCTCATAATCGTGTTGTGTCAGATGAGTGGGAGGCAATTATGTATCATTTAAATGAACTGTGGAATCCTCCTCAGTGTCATCAATTTCCTCAACTTCTTCCACTGCATTATTTTGGAAAGGAGGAAAAACCCTATGATCTTCTTGATTTCTCCTTTCTCTGGGAAAAATTTGAGGAACATTGTTAGGCCTTCTGAACTGATTGGGATTTTTGTATCCTCCTTCTTGTGTAGGCATGCTAGACTGTTTTGTTTCCATCTTCAGCATGGCCATTTCAGATGTCAAGGTTTTCATCATTTTGGCCATTTCATCAATCTTGGAGTCAGATGTTGTATGAGAAGAAGAAGGAAGTTCTTCTCTATGTTTTTTCTTATCTCTAACACTCCTTGATTTCAATTTCTCTGCTGCCAGTATATTGGATTCTACTTCAATGGATGCTTCTTGCGTCAAAATCAGAGTAACAGACCTTCTTTCTCTCAACAACACAGAAAACTCAGCATCAAAAGCATTGGCAAAAGTAATTTTGGCAGATGTTTTTGTGGGTTTTATTTCATCTGGAATCTTACCATACATTTTATTGAATCTTTTGGTAAAATCGGATACAAACTCTCCTTGTTTTCTTTTCAACGCACCAAATTCAGTGATATAATACAAGTAATCTTTCTTATCTCCCCAGTGACTCAAAAAGGTATCATCTAATGCATCAATATCAACAATAGAATTAGGAGGTAGACTTCTAAACCATTTCCTCGCTTCTCCATCTAAACTTTGCACAAAAAGTCTCATGCAAACATCTGCATGATCCACATTAAAATTATTTGCAAAATTGTAGAAAGAGTTTAAGTGCTCTTCGGCAGTGACTTCCCCCTCTCCATTGAATCTTGGAAAACACTTCATATAACCATTAGGTGGGAAGGCATACAATACTTGTGGTAAAATTAACGGTTCATATCTCGCTGCAACAATTGCATCCATCCTATTTACAGCCTTATTTATCACAATTGGTGTTTGAACTGTAGGAATAGGAAAAACTTGTGATGTAGAAAGAGAAACAGTTCCTTGGGTAGAACAACTTAATTGAGTTGATATGAGTTTTTTATCTTCAACTGATGAAATCAAAGGTTTCCTTTCTTAACAAGGATAGGATGAAGGTTCCAAAAACAAAGGATTTTCAAAGGAACAATAATGCACTTTAACCTCTTTAGAAGCACTATATTGGGGTGATGAAGATAAAAGTGTATCAAGTTCACTTTTAGTATCTTTGGGAAAATCCCTCAAAGCTCCAACTATGGATAAGGTGTTTGTTTGTTCTTCTCCAATGAGCTCAACAAATAATTTCCATTGCTCTAAATTCAATTCAGAGATAGTTGAAGGAAAGGATACAACTGAAGGTTGAACAATAGTCTTTGTTTCAATTCCAGGTAGAATTTCTACAATTGGAGGGTTATTAACAGGTTCAGAAGACTATCCTTGAGCACTTGTAGAAGAAGATTTATCTTTTGAAGAAGAGGATTGTTCTGAAGTATTTTTAGATCTTCTCAATAACTTTTCAGGATCAGACACTGCTGGAACAAGCTTAGGATCTAGGTTTTTTCTAGTCACTTGTTTCTTTGTGGATGATGATAAGTTTAGAGGAGGTTTAAGTCCTTTATCTTCTCTTTTAGGAACCAAAATTACTGCAGACGAGTCATCGGGTGAATAATATACAGTCACAGAAAAGTGTAAATTATTTTCCAACATCAAGATTTAGATATGATCTTTGTCGTTCTCCCAGGGAAAAAATACTTCGTGTCTCTGTCCTCGACAACGGTGCCAAAAGATGTTAGTCCCTAAATTTGCACTTGACTATGAGAGGGAAAGCTAGGGCATCATCAAGTTATTGCGATGGTTTTATGGACAAAGATTTAAATTGGTTTTTAACTGGTCTGAAGGTTGGGCAATGATAATGGTTGGGCAATGAGAATGCATGATATCAATTCACAAAGGCAAACACAAATCCATATCTCACTGACTTAGTAAATGGTAGTCAATTTAGTAATCATATGGCAAAAGTATATGAAGAATAAATAAGTATGTAAGTTTTCAATTTGTCCACTCACATATGAAACTCTTTAATCCCAAATATGTTGGAGTTACTTCACA
>ML786272.1:438825-507220 GCA_009831015.1 Picea engelmannii
CCGTAACTGCCTGAGAGACTAGAATAGGTGGTAGTTCACTCCCGTAACTGCCCGAGAGACTAGAATAGGTGGCAGTTCACTCCCGTAACTGTTGGTGTGTGTCCAGATCACTCTAGAACACTACTATGGTGACTTGGTTCACCTCATGTTGAACTCATTGAGTTATACAGAGTATATCATGTGTAAATTATTCATTTTTCACAACGGTTAATGAGAATTCTTCCATTATTTTTCTCTACTTCTCTTCCTTTTACAATTCTCTTTGCAAATGTGTGTATTATTGTTTAGCTAGATCTATTTTGTGTAGGTTCAACACATTTACATGGTATCAGAGCCGACAAACTGCTAAGCAAAAGCTACACCAAAAAAAATTGTAAGTACAAAAGATTGAAGACAACGGAAAGATGGAATTCCAAAAAGAATTCATTCTTACACCTTACAACTATTTTGCATGGAAGGAGAAAATAGCCATACATCTCCGATACATAGGGTTGTATAGGTTAACCATGAATACAAATACAGAGCCAACATCGGCCATAGAAAAATCCAAGTACTTAAATCGCATGGATGAGGCACTCAAAACAATTTGCAGTCTTATTTCTCCCGATCTCCTTTTTCATATATCTTCCTGTAAGACTCCCAATGAAACTTGGACCATCTTGGAAGGGCTCTTTGGAAAACATGATGAGATGAGAGGACACATGATGGAGGTGGAGATGCTCACATTGAATCCAAAAAGCTTCGAGAATATCCAAGATTTTTTAACAAAATTCAAGGATTTACTGTCGCAACTCAAAGCTTGCAGGGTTGATAAATCAAAGGAGGAGAAACAAATGGTTCTCACCATTCTCTCCAAGCTTGGTCCTGAATTCTATGTATTCGTATCTACATTCCATACTGTCATATTCACCTCTGGAGCCACCTGGAAGATGACTTCTCTTGAGGACTTTATCGAATCCCTGACACAAGAGCAAACCAAGCTCATCAACATGGGCACAATCAAAGGCCCAAGGGCACATGCACTCACTGTGCATGATGGCAGCCAAAAATATCAGAAATCTAAAGATAAATATAAGTGGAAATATCATGCACATACGAAGAAGGAAGGGTACAAAAAACCCTTCATCGATGCCTCTGGATCCAAAGGAGAAAAGGGAAGAAAAGTGGAGAAATGCACATGCTGTCACAAAGGATTCCATTCAGAATCCACATGCATGCAAAAGAAAATAGATCTGATGTCTCAAACACTTCAGCAAAACAACCTTGGAGATTTCATCCCCGAGGGTGCAAAGAAGAAGAAGCCCGGAGATCTAAATTCCAAGAAAGGCAATTCTATCCATGCCTTGATTGCCATCAACTCCTCTCCCGGTGCTTGGATCGTAGATTCAAGAACATCACATCACATGGTTGCCTCATGAGTAGTCTATTCTTCATTGGATGCATGCACAGGTCCTCCTATTCTGATGGGGGACAACTCTTCTGTCGAAGTTACCGGCAAAGGAACGATTGAACTCACCAACAGAAGCTTCGAGAACGTGTTGCATGTTCCCAAGCTTTCTGTCAACCTTCTCTCTGTGTATCAGATGTCGAATTTCGGCACCGGAAAGAAATTCATCTACACACCAAATTCCGTGGACATCTACGACATGCAAACCAACTCCAGGGTTGCTACCAGTGAGGTAAATCATCAGTCTAGATTGTATACATTTTCGGAATTCATTGAACCTGATTCTGCTTTACTGTTTACTCATGCTAATGAAAGTAGTAGGATATGGCACGAAAGGTTTGGACATTTGAATTTCAGATACATGCAATAGCTTAGCAAGCACAAATTAGTTGATGGTCTACCAGACATCCAGTTCTCCAAGGGAGTATGTGAGGGATGTGTTCTCGGAAAACACCCTCAAGAGAAATTCGATAAGGGAAAGTCTCAGGGAGCTTCTACACCTTTAGATCTGATCCACAGTGACCTCATGGGTCCTTTTTCGCATCCATCGATCAGAAAAGCGAGGTTTGTTCCCATTTTTGTTGATGATTTCTCACGTTTTACATGGATCTACTTTCTCGGGCAAAAATCTGAGGTCTTTCAACACCTCAAATATTTCAAAGCTTTGGTTGAGACACAGTCCGGAAAGAAGATCAAAGTCCTCTGAACTGATAATGAGGGAGAGTATGTAAATCGTGAGATCTATAATCTTTTCCATGAGGCAGGGATTCAGTTGCAACATACAGTTCCCTACACTCCACAACAAAATGGAGTTGTTGAGCAGAAAAATAGATCTCTAAAGGAGATGGCATCTTGCATGTTGCATGCAAAGTCACTACCACATAGACTATGGTTTGAAGCACTTCATTGTGCAACATACATCCAAAACAAATCTCCCCATAGATCTGTCAAGGATAAGATCCCCTACGAGGCTTGGAGTGGCCTCAAATCAGAAGTGACCCACTTTCGTATTTTTGGTTCACGTGCATGGGCCAGGATTCCCTCTAAAAAGAGGAAGGCACTTGATCCATAGAGAACTGAGTGCATTTTTGTTGGATACCCGGACGGTGCGAAGGGATATCAGCTTATTGATCTTTCCTCAGACCGTCTCATCATTGAGCGTAGTGTCCAATTCGAGGAAAGTGTCTCGCATGTACCTTAGTAGCTGCATGCAAACACCTTCACTCTTCCACCTGTTCGAGATGATGAACATGCACATGTCGACTCTTCTAACATGTGTTTTTCTTACTTCAGGTGCTTGATGGTAGCTTTTAATTCTTTTACCCTGTCATATTCATCTCTTATCTCCATTCTAAATTCAGGATGTTCTTCAACTAGTGCAGGTTGGTTCAATTCAATAAATAATCTAGGCTTTTCACCGTTGGACACGTGTTTATAATCTTTATAAGACAAACTGCCAACAATATCCCCTGCTTCAACATTATTTGACACTTTAGTCCTCTATAAATCTTGCAACTCTGTCTCCAAGAAATAATCAAATTCTAATTGGGTCTCAGCCTCAAATGGATCATCTTTTGGATATGTTGAATAACCTTCTTTTAGATATGATTTGGGTAAGGTTTCAATCTTTATCCCTAACTTTTTAGTGGCTCTGGTAAAGTGTTTCGTAGGATAATCCACTACACGTTTTCCCTTCCCATCTTTTTGTTGTTCCTCCAAAGCATCATCTTCATCTTTAGGTTCTTCTTTAATCTTTTTCTCTTTGTATGAAGAAATAGTAGGTGATTGTCTCTTTTCCTCCCCCGTACTTTCTGTTGTGTTATCATCTATAACAATTACATCTTCATCTTTAAAAGAAGGCTTAAGGAAAACTTTTGACTTCAACCTGAATTTATTTGTTACCCTAGTCTTAGAACTTCTAAGGTAATTTACCACAGTTTTATCTTTCCTTGCTTTGTTCTTCTGTTTAGCTTTATCACCTACAACCTGTTCCTTCTATTTATGCTTTGATTGTTTAAGTTGTTGCTTAGTAGACCCTCTGAGATGGATTCTTTTACTGTCTTTAGGCTCTTCTTTTGGAAGAATACAAAGACATATTCTTCTCACCTACAGGGGTACCGAAACACTGCCAAGTCAAGCATCCAATTGATTTGACCCCCGGTGCACCTCTGCCTAAGCGACTAGTTTATTGTCGATCGTTGATGGAAAATAACGAAATAAGGCATCAGATCCAAGAGCTTATTCAAAAGGGTCACATCAAACCCAGCTCCTCCCCTTGGGGAAGCCCGATTGTACTGGTGCAGAAGAAGGACAAGCCTTGGTGACTCTACATTGATTACAGAGCCTTAAACAAAATCACAGTCAGGAACCAATACCCCATTCCCAGGATTGATGACCTTCTTGACCAACTCAAGGGGGAAAAGTTCTTCAGCAAGATTGACCTAATTTCTTGCTACCACGAGGTTCCCATCGAACCAACTGATTTATGGAAGACAACCTTCAAATCTAAAGAAGGTCTCTTCGAATGGCTAGTCATGCCCTTTGGCTTAACAAATGCACCGGCCAGTTTCATGAGGTTGATGGATGATGTATTCAGACCATTCACCAAATTCTTTGTGGTGTTATATTTGGATGATATACTCATCTTCAGCAGAATATGGGAGGAGAACATGTGGTATATTCAGCAGGTTTTGAGCACTTTGCGACAACACAAGTTATATCCCAACTTGGAAAAATGCTCTTTTGGCATGAAAAGGGTCTAATATTTGGGATACATAGTTGATGAGCATGGGGTACATGTTGATCTAGCTAAGATCCAAGTCATTCGTGACTGGCCAGTCTTGACCACACTGACCGAGCTTCGGATTTTCTTGGGACTAGCCAACTTCTACCGACAATTCGTGTTGGGATTCTCCCATATTGCATGGGCTCTCATCCAGGTGACCAAGGGCAGTGGCAAGGCCAAGTTTGTGTGGGGGGAGGAACAACAACAAGCATTCGATGATCTGAATCATCGCTTGTGCTCAACTCCAGTAATCTCCTTGCTCGATTTGCAACAACTGTTCGATATTGAGACTGATGCATCTGACTATGTTGTGGGTGCAGTTCTCAATCAGCATGGTCATCCGGTGGCATAATAGAGTGAGACACTCTCAGATACTATCCAGAAATACCCCACCTATGACAAGGAAATGTATTCCATTGTAAAATCTTGTCGTCAATGGAAACATTACATTCTGGGAAAAGAGACGATCATACACACTGATCACAAGCCTCTGTAGTTCATACAGACACAAGGGAAATTGCAGAACGACCGCCATCAGAAGTGGTCCACCTACCTGCAGCAATTCCATATCAACATCAAGTATAATACATGTATCTCAAATCGTGTCACTGACTTCCTTAGCCGACCTCTTGTGGCTGCACTCACCACTGTACTCCATTCCTGTGGACATGAAGCATCTGAGTGGCTCCAACTTTATCATCAAGATCCCGACTTCGCCACCACCTATCAGTTATTGGGTACAAATGTGCTTTTCATCGATATTCACATTCAGGATGAACTCTTATGCCAAATGGGCCATCTCTATGGACTACCCTACATCAAGAAAGGGACTAGACAGTACCAGATTTCACCAATATTTTCCATACCCTACGCAACAAATTGGGTATCAAAGACTCTGAGCGTCATCTGGTGCTCAAATATCGCGATTGTTTACATAGATACATTCAAACATAAATGGAGTTTCTAAATATCACCTCATTGGGTACGACTTATAGATATGTTGTCAAGATCGAGGAGAAATTTAAGCAGAAAAGGCGAGAGTTTGGGTCTGCAAACCCCTCATAACTAAAGCAGGTCAAAGGCATCCCTAAACCACACATCAAGGGACCAAGTTGAGATGGTCGCCCTCAGGACAACCAGTCCAAGCCGCAACACAAGAAGGGCAAAGGGAACATGAAGAAGGACACGGGAAAATGGTGTGAGTACCATAAAATCCCTTAGCACAACACTGAAGAATGTCGCTCCAAGTAGTCCCTCATGGTCGAAATGAAGGCTTCCGAGTCAGAGGGCGATTCTGATTTTGAATCAAATACTGAAGGAGGGAAGCAGATTATCAATGTTGAACCCAATGCCACTATCGCTACCACCAAAGTCTGGCCAAGCGAACTAGAAGAACCAGAGGAAGGAGAACGCCTCTTTCACTCGCAGATGTGGGTAAAGGGGGCTCCGCTTCATTTCATTGTCGATAGCGGTAGTCAGACGAACCTAATTTCAATAGAGGTCATCAAGCGACTGGACCTGCCAACGACACCACACTCACAACCCTACACCATCAGCTAGCTTCACCAAGGAATATATCTTCTGCCCTACAACATCAAGCCTTTCAAAGGCGAGGCACTGTGTGATATTACTCCCCTTGAAGTTTGTGATGTTCTTTTAGGACAACCATATTTTTTGGAAGTGTCATGTTGTGTATGAGTCTAGACCCCGCAGTGTTATTATTACTTTGGGTAGACAATTATACAGACCGGGAAGTTCATCTTCTTTGTGATCTGTGTTCATAGTAAGTAGAAGGTCACAACCACATTCATGGCCTCTACACAGATCCTCTCTTTGCAGTAGAAGCAAGTGGACAGGATCGTGGAAGAATATAGAGACATCTTCTCCTCACCTACAAGGGTACCGACACACTAACAAGTCAAGCATTCAATTGATCTGACCCTCGACACACCTCTACCTAATCGACCAGTCTATCATTGCTCCCTGATGGAAAATGATAAAATCAGGTGTCAGATCCAAGACCTTCTTCAAAAGGGGCACATCAGACCCATCTCCTCTCCTTATAGAAGCCCGATTGTACTGTTGCAAAAGAAGGACATGACTTGGCGACTATGTATTGATTACAGAGCCTTAAACAAAATCACAGTCAGGAACCGGTACCCCATTCCCAGGATTGATGACCTTCTTGACCAACTCAAGGGGACAAAGTTATTTAGTAAGATTGACCTAAAGTTTGGCTACCACTAGGTTCACATCGAACCAACTGATGTATGGAAGACAACCTTCAAATCTAAAGAAGGTCTCTTTGAATGATTAGTCATGCCCTTTGGCTTAACAAATGCACCAACGACTTTCATGAGGTTTATGGATGATGTATTGAGACCCTTCACCAACTCCTTTGTGGTGGTATATTTGGATGGCATCCTCATCTTCAACAAAACGTGGGAGGAGCACATGCGGCATATTCAACAGGTTTTGATCACTCTGGGACAGCACAAGTTATATACCAATTTGGAAAAAAACTCTTTTGGCATGAACAAGGTCCATTATTTGGGCTACATTGTTGATGACCATGGGGTACATTTGGATTCAGCTAAGATCCAAGTCATCCGTGACTGGCCAGCTTCGACCACACTGACCGAGCTTCTGAGCTTCTTGGGACTAGCCAAATTCTACTGACGGTTCATGTTGGGATTCTCCCATACTGCATGGGTCCTCAACCAGGTGACCAAGGCCAATGGCAGGGCCAAGTTCATGTGGGGGAAGGAACAAAAACAAGCATTTGTTGATCTAAAGCATCGCTTGTGCTCAGCTCCATTACTCTCCTTTCTCGATCTGCAACAATTGTTCGAGATTGAGACTGATGCATCTGACTATGCTGTGGGCGCAGTTCTCACTCAACACAGTCATCTGATGGCATACCATAGTGAAACACTCTCAGATATTGTCTAGAAATACCCGACCTATGACAAGGAAATGTATTCCATTGTACAAGCCTGTCATCAATGGAAACATTACATTTTGGGAAAAGAAACAATCACACACTGATCAGAAGCCTTTGCAGTTCTTACAGACATAGGGGAAATTGTAGAATGACCACTATCAGAAAAGGTCCACCTACCTACAGTAGTTCTATCTCAACATCAAGTATAATATAGGTATCTCAAATTGTGTGGTTGAATCCCTCAATCGACCTCCTGTGGCTGCAATCACCACTGTAATCCATTCATGTGGACATGAAGCATTTGAGTGGCCCCAACTTTATCAGGAAGATATGGACTTCACCATCACCTATCAACTACTAGGTACATGTGCGACTGTCACTGATTTTCACATTCAAGATGAACTCTTATGCCACATGGGCCATCTCTATGTTCCTACAAGCGAGCGTGCAAAACTGATTTGGGAATCCCACTACAGTCAGATGGCAGGACATTTTGGCGTGGAGAAAACATGGTCGTTCTTCAGAAACATTTTTATTGGCCAAAGCTTCAATAAGACATTATCAAGTATATCAGATCTTGCTTTGTTTGTGCCATTTCCTAGCCAACCATCAAGAAGCAAGGCTTATACACCCATCTTCCTACTCCCAAGAAGCCTTGGGAATCCATCTCAATGGATTACATGTCGGGCCTTCCGTCCACCAAGCAAGGAAATGACTGCGTATTTGTGGTCGTTGATCGGTTTTCAAAGATGGCCATCCTCACAGCCTGCAAGAAGAATATCACAGTGACAGATACTGTGAAGCTCTTCTTCGAATGAGTGTGGGTCCACTTTGGGATACCACAAACCATCATCTCCGACCGGGACAACAAGTTCCTCAGTGTTGAGGAAAATACACGAAATGATCTTACTCAAGCATTTTCAAATCTTGCTTGGCTAACACTAGATAGACGGTAATATCACCCTATGTTTATAGCCTCAAAAATTGTTTCCTAATCCACAAGTATTGGTTACAAGGGCTTAGGCTTATTTTCTTATAAATAAATGATTGCTGAAATATTCAATATTTATGTAATTTTCTGAATATAACATATGCAAAAGTAAATGTACAGACAGAAGCAAAAATACCAAGTCAATAATTAACACAGATGAGACAAAAAGCAATCACTTATGTCATTCCAATTAATCAAAAGAATCGTTCTTTTTACAAAATTCCCTGAGGAAGTTTGGACCAAAGTCAAACTTAGATGTCCCCGAAGAAAACCCTACCAAAGGACTTCTGACATAAAGTAAAAAAAAAAAGAACTTTAAAAGCTAGATCAGCTTGCCACAGATTGTTGCCCACTCGACTCTGCACAATATCCTTTATCAGTGATAAAATTTAATTCACAAACTGACAAGTCTACACAGACTATCAAAGATAGATCAACACCTCTGAAAAAAAAGTGTCTGAATGATGTAATTCAACCTTGAATCTTGTTGTCTACAGTAGGACCCTGTTGTCATACAAGAGAATTACACTTTCAATGAATGAAAATTGAACTATCTCAATAAAACTCAAGAGCAGACCTTAGTATGCTTTCTCCTTCTATTCTCCTCTTGTTCCTCCTTCTCTTTTTTCCTTTAAGAAAACATAAATAGTTGAAGTTGTTAAACTAGCTCTTTTAGTTAAGTTAACTAAAACTCAACTGACTTTTAGTTTAGGGTAAAAATTAATAAAATAATAATAAGGGTCTTTAATAAATAATAACTAGTAGGTGGGACCCCTTGTGACTCCCTTTAGTTTCTTAACAAACATAAACACAACTAGTCAATCAATCAAACACATCCCTCCTTGTGGCTCCCATCATCATTCTCATAATTTGAAAATTAATATCAATGATATTTGAAACCATATCCAAAATATCCAAAAATAGTGTGTTGTCCAAAAACTTCAGCAGTCAACTGTTATGAACAATCAATAAATAAAAACACTCAAAAACCATATTTGTCACTTTGGGAGGCAATTTTCCCTTTGTTGCTACTGTCTCCCTTTGATTTCTATGAATTTGCCTTAGGTTGTGTGGAGCATTTAGGCCTGATCTCACTGATAACATGAGAGCAATCATCTCTCAAGTGCATGCGGGATGAAACAAATTTGGCAGAGTCACTTGAGGGAGAGGAGGGGGAAACAACAACTTTTCCTTTATCAGGTACATGGGGGTTTTCAGTTTTTAGTCTCTTGCATGCATGGGAAGACTGTACAGGTGAGTGTGTAGGGGCAGCTTGGACAATTGGGTTAACCGGTGGAGGAGGAGTAGGTAGAGACAAATTGGGCCAGCCACGATGTTGGGAGACTGTCGGGTGGACAATCTCTTTACATTCGTCATTTTCAAGGACTTCAGGTTGTAATGAGACATGAGGGGGAACTGGGATACCAGGGACATGCAGGGGTTAGAAAGGAGGCATTTCTGGCCTAGGTTGGACCACTCCTTGTCCAATCCAGTTGAAAAATCCAGCTTGGAATAGTTGGTTCAACTCTTGTGGGTATGCATCAAAATGTATCGAAAACCTTGGTCTTCTATGGGCCTTGTTCCAATTTCCTCTTCCCCTATTATGCAGTGTTTATTAGCAACTAGTTTCTTCAACAAACCATACATGACATCTCTTTAAATATGAAACAAAGTTTGGCTCAACAACACATCAGACTCAGGCAATCCAATCCATAAAAATCATTTAATACTTGTCATTTAGTAGGGGGCGAATAAGGGTTCTGGGATATATGAGGGGTTGTATTGAGCGAGAAGTGGTAAAATGAAGGGGGTTAATCATGATTACTGCTCAACAAATCATCAAACAATCAACTGTATTGTAATAACCAAACATATCAACTGTAACTCATCTTTGTGTCATCCTTCAATTGCTATAATACAGAGTTTTCATTTAATTATAATTTAACTTTAAGAATAGGGCGCGAATAGTGAATCTGAGAATATGAGGGGATTTGTAATGTGCGAAAAAGTGAGAGAATGGCATGGAAATAACAAATATTTTTCATAAAACAAATCAAGTAATAAATAACATAACTCTATACTAAAATCAATACAAAAAATACCAACACCATATCAACAATTATTGTGTATCAATGATCTGGATTTAGGAGTGGAACAAACTGATTAACGGACTGGATACAATAAACATAGATATAGGAAGAATAACACAAATATCCAATGAACAATATCTTCTATTAAATAATGAAATAGGTTGAAACAGTAAAACTACAAAATTGAAACTTGCTCGAATGGTGGTAGATATCTCTGAGAAGAGATGTGGCTGCTATGCGCATCCGTTTGAGCAGAATGGATTAAAATGAGGCTCCATAGGCCTTTTTGATATTACTTATGAATGTCAAAACCCTATACATCCAAAAACCTAACCCTAGAAGGTGAAACGCCAAAAGTTATGTGGGCCCTATAGGTAAGTTGGTGTAATTTGGTACCTCAACTTCCTAGGGCCATAACTTTTGCATACGACCTCTGTTTTAGGCGCGTGATAGCCCGTTGGAAAGGTCTTTCAGATAAATACACATTCCTCCATCAGAATCTGACTCTATTTATAGTCTAACTGTGCCGAGTAAAAAAAACAACGTTTAGGGGCCCAAAATATCCCTAGAAGTACAACATGATGTGCTGACATGAAAACATACAAAATAAGCCAGTTGGATTAGGCGAGAGCCCACCCGTATCCACCTGGAGAATGTGTGAGGCTTCAGACAACCCAAGAAGTATAGAAATCACAATTACAAATCATTACAAAAAGACGTGCTGAAAAAAAACTGGACTCGAGGAGCCAGTTGGATAGTTGGGTGGCCACCAATATCCACTTGGATCAATCCTCCCCCCTTAGGAAGCAATGGTATCCATTGCGTTGACTTCCCCCATTTGGTGAGGAAACTTCTATTGTATTTGGCCCTGGGTGAGCCACTTTCCTTGGTGTAGGAGTTGCCCTGCCTTGACAACCCAATAAAGTTGGATCCACTGCTAGCAAGTGCCCTTGACCTGTGTGTCCACTATGTGATCGGTGGATACTTGTTCCATGCAGTCAGGGTTGAGTTATGTTGGTGTCAGTTGTTCGGTGATCTCAAAGGTGTCCAATAATGGTGGAAAATATGGTCGAAGGAGGTCCACATTGAATACTAGATGCAGACTAAGGAAGGGTGGCTTGTTGAGCTCAAAAGCATTGCTACCCACAACCTTGGAAATAGTGTAAGTCCCATAATGAAGTGGGAGAAGCTTCCGATGGGGCCCGATGAGATGTTCCTTCTACAAATGTAACCATACTTTGTCGCCAACCTGAAACTAGTGTGGTACCCTTTGTTTATCATGGCACTGCTTGTACTTAGCATTGGATTTATCCAAAATCTCCTAGACCTGTTGGCAGATGTGTTGAATCCACTCAATGAATCTGGTGGCTTTGTCGATCGCAGATTGATCAGGGGAAGAGTTTTTTTTGTACAGTTGCAAGAGGAAGTGCAACATCAATGGGTCCCAAGGGTTGGAATCCCACACCCACCTGAAATGGGCTATGGCCGGCGGAACTATGGAGAGCCTTGTTATAACTATGTTGGACATATGGGAGACTCTCGTCCCATGTACGGGGATGCTTAGAATTCTACATGCGTAGGATGTGCACAATCATCCAATTGACGACCTCGGTTTGGCCATCAGTTTGGGGGTGGAAAGAAGTGGATTTTTTTAGCTTGGTGTCCAACACAAACCAGAGACTCGACCAAAAGTTGTTGAGGAGCCTGTTGTCCCGGTCGAAGATGATGGCTTGTGGTATCCCAAAGTGAACCCAAACTCGTTCGAAGAAGAGCTTGGCAATATCTGTCGCTGTGACATTCTTCTTATAGGCTATGAGGATGGCCATCTTCGAAAACTGATCAACGACCACAAACACACAGTCATTTTCGTGCTTGGTGGACGACAAGCCAGACATGTAATCCATGGAGATGGATTCCCACGGCTTCTCGGGAATAGGAAGAAGGGTGTATAAGCCTTGATTTTTTATGGCTGGCTTGGCAATGTCATAGGCAGTGCAAGATCTAATATACTTGTTGATGACTTGTCAAAGTTTTGGCCAATAAAAATGTTTTTGAAGAATAGCCATAGTTTTCTCTACTCCAAAATGTCCTGCCACCTGACTGTAGTGGGCTTCCCAAATCAGCTTTGCACGCTCACTTGTAGGAACATAGAGATGGCCTAGGTGGCATAATAGTTCGTCTTGAATGTGAAAATCAGTGATAGTGGTGTCTATACCCAAGAGATGATATGTGGTGGCGAAGTCTGGATCTTGCTGGTGAAGTTGGGGCCACTCCGATGTTTCATGTCCACAGGAATGGAGCACAGTGGTGAGTGCAACCACAGGAGGCCGACTGAGGCAGTCAGCGACACAATTGTAGATACATGTCTTATACTTGATGTTGATATGGAACTGTTGGAGGTAGGTGGACCACTTCTGATGGCAGTCATTCTGCAATTTCCCCTATGTCTATATGAACTACAGAGGATTGTGATTAGTGTGTATGATCGTCTCTTTCCCTAGAATGTAATGTTTCCATTGATGGCAAGCTTGTAAAATGGAATACATTTCCTTGTCATAGGTGGGGTATTTCCAAACAGTGTTGAAGAGTGTCTCACTATGGTATGTCACCGGATGCCCGTGCTGAGTGAGAACTGCACCCACAACATCGTCAGATGCATCAGTCTCAATCTCGAATGGTTGTTGCAGATCGGGCAAGGAGAGTATTGGAGCTAAGCACAAACAATGTTTTAGATCTTCGAATGTTCGTTGATGATCCTTCCCCTATATGAAATTGGCCCTACCATCGCCCTTGGTCACCTGGCTGAGGGCCCATGCAATATGGGAGAATCCCAACACGAACCGTTAGTAAAAATTGGCTAGTCCGAAGAAGCTCTGAAGCTCGGTCAGTATGGTTGGGGCTGGTCAGTCACGGATGACTTGGATCTTAGTTGGATCAACATGTACCCCATACTCATCAACAATGTAATCCAGTTATTGGACCATGTTCATGCCAAAAGAGCATTTTTCCAAGTTGGCATAAAGCTTCTGCTGCCACATAGTGCTCAAAACTTGTTGAATATGTCGCATGTGCTCCTCCCACGTTCTACTGAAGATGAGGATGTCATCCAAATATAATACCACAAAGGAGTTGGTGAAGGGTCTCAATACATCGTATATCAACCTTGTGAAAGTGGTTGGTGCATTTGCTAAGACAAAGGGCATGACTAGCCATTCGTAGAGACCTTCTTTAGACTTGAAGGTTGTCTTCCAGACATCAGTTGGTTCGATGGGAACCTGGTGGTAGCCAGACTTTAGGTCAATCTTGTTGAAGAACTTTTCCCCCTTGAGTTGATCAAGATGGTCACCAATCCTGGGAATGGGGTAGCGATTCTTGACTGTGATTTTGTTTAAGTCTATGTAATCAATGTAGAGTCGCCAAGTCCCATCCTTCTTCTAAACCAATACAATCAGGCTTCCGCAAGGGGAGGAGTTGGGTCTGATGTGCCCCTTTTGAAGAAGATATTGGATCTGACACTTGATTTCATCATTCTCCATCAACGAGCGTTGATAGACTGGTCCATTAGGTAGAGGTGTGTTGGGGGTCAGATCAATTAGATGCTTGACTTGAAAGTGTGTCGGTGCCTCTTTAGGTGAGACGAATATGTCTCTGTATTCTTCCACGATCTTGTCCACTTGCTTCTGCTTCAAAGAGAGGCATTATGTAGAGGCCACAGATGTGGCAGTGACCTTCTACTTACTATGAGCATGGATCACAAAGAAGACAAAATTCCCGATCTGTGAAATGACCTTACTGCATTGCTTAGCAGAGATTAAAGAAATAGTAGTAGGCGATGCCACCTTTGGGATATTGTACAATTGTCTACCCAAAGTAATAATAACGCTACGGGGTCTAGACTCATACAAAGCATGACGCTTCCACAAATATGGTTGTCCTAAAAGAACATCACAAACTTCAAGGGGAGAAATATCACACAGTACCTCATCTTTGAAAGGCTCAATGTCGTAGGGCAGATGACACTGTTGGCTGACACAGAGATCTCTCCCTTGACGAAGCCAGTCGATGGTGTAGGGTTGTAGGTGCAGTGTCATTGGCAGGTTTAGCCACTAGATAACCTCTGYTGAAATYAGGTTCTTCTGACTACCGTTGTCGACAATGAAATGAATCAGAGCCCCCTTGACCCACATATGCAAGTGAAAGAGGCATTTCCCTTCCTCTGGTTCTTCTGGTTYGCTTAGTTGGACTTTGGTGGTAGCGACCATAGCACTGGGTTCAACATCGATAATCTACTTCCCTCCTTCAGGATTTGACTTGGAATCAGAACCAGCCTCTGACTCAGAAGCCTTCARCTCGACCACAAGGSACTGCTTGGAGCGACATTTGTTGATGTTGTGCTAAGGACCTTTATGGTACTCACACCATTTTCTCATGTCCTTCTTTGTCTTCTCATTGCCMTTCTTGTGTTGCAGCTTGGATGAATTGTCCTCAGGGTGGCCATCTCAACTTGGTCCCTTTTTGTGTGGGTTGGGGTTTCCTTTGCCCTATTTCGGTTGTGAGGGGTTTGCAGATCCAAACTCTCATTGTTTCTACTTAAATTTYTGCTCGATCTTGACAGCGTATCTATAAGTCGTGCCCAATGAGGCGATGTCCAGGAACTCCATTTCTGTTTGAATGTATCTATGAAAACAGTCACGGTATTTGAGCACTAGATGACGCTCATGATTTTTCATACCCAATTTGGTGCATAGGGTATGGAAAATATTGGTGAAGTCTGGTATTGTCTGGTCCCTTTCTTTATGTAGGGTGGTCCATCTAGTGTACTGGTCCTCGTAGCTTCCAACAGGGTAGTAATGTTCTTTAATGGTGTCCTGGAAGGAATCCCATGTAGGGGCCATGAAAAAATTGTAGATTCCTCCATGGCCCTTTGCTAAGAGTAAGTATCCCACCAGTCTTTAACATGGGGAACGACTTTGAGGAGTGCAAAAGTGATCTTTTCCCTATCGGAAACATTATGGACCAAAAAATATACTTCGAGAAGATTCAACCATTTATCTACAGCATCTGCATCTATCAGTCATTCAAATAATGGAATATCAAAATTTACCTGTACCTTGAAAGGGGTTGCAACCGTCGAAGGATCTGCGTGAAGTTATCCATCATTTTGTTCCTTTGTTGCGTGAGGGCTTCCTCGAGAAACATTTTAATAGAATCTCCTACTCCATAATCTTTATTTTTGTCTCCCATGGGTTGTTTTCGGGCTTGGCGTGGTCGATCTTCTAATGGCTCGATTGGTTCAAGTCCCAACTTCTTGTACCTAGACCTTATCAGGGACATGCACGAAGAAAAATAAATGAAGAGCAGACCGCTCTGATACCACTGATACAGATTTACGAGAGGAACGAACTCATTAACATATTGAATACAATAGACACATATATAGGAAGAATAAAACAAATATCCAGTGAACAATATCTTCTATTAAATAATGAAATAGGTTGAAACTATAAAACTGCAGAACTGAAACTTGCTCAAATGATGGTAGTTATCTCTGAGAAGAGATGTGGCTGCTACGTGCATCCATCTTAGAAGAATGGATTAAAATGAGGCTCCATAAGCCTTTTTTATATTATTCATGAATTCCAAAATCCTAAACATCCAAAAACCTAACCCTAGAAGGTGAAACACCAAAAGTTATGTGGGCCCTATAAGTAAGTTGGTGTAATTTGGTACCTCAACTTCCTAGGGTCGTAACTTTTGCATATGACCTCTGTTTTAGGCGTGTGATAGCCCGTTGGAAAGGTATTTCAAAGAACTACACATTCTTCCATCATACTCTGACTTCTTCCACAATCTGATTGTTGTGAGTAAAAAAAACAACTTTTAGCGACCCAAAACAGCCCTGGAAGTACAACAAGATGTGTTGACATGGAAGCATAAAAAATAAGTCATTTGGATTAGGAAAGAGGCCACCCATATCCACCTAGAAAATGTGTCAGCCTTCATACAACCCCAAAAGTGTAGAACTCACAATTATAAAGCAGTACATAAAGACGTGTCGAATCAAAAATCGACACGAGGAGCCAGTTTGAATAGGTGGGTGGCCACCAATTTCCACCTGGATCAATCAAACTGTTCATTATTCCATCATTTAAATTTCTCCAAACTTCTCAATTTAGAACATTCTGTGCAATCATACTCATAATCGAAACAACTTTCCATTCAACAATCCTGTTAAGAAAATGCTTGGTCTTTAATTTATTTTCTTTCCTTTTAAGAATTTAAAGAAAACACACAGCAACATTGTTCCACCTCTGCATCACTATAAAAATAGCATCCACCATCTACCAATTCATGATCGACCCAAATTAAAATATACACATGTCCCTTCCCAAAACAAACAAACTTCCAAAACTTACCCGATTACACACTTTCTTCATCATATCAACCAATAAGTTTTTGCAACAAAACCACAGTCAACATAAAACTCGAGCCTCATCGCTATCGATGTAACCATTTACAATATGCACGATGATTCAATAATATATGCATAGTGAACATAACCAAATACACACAGTCACCATTTCCATAATTAGCTATAACCCTAATCGGGCCTAGCGAAACACACAGGTGTTTCCAATTTGCAATTAAGACGACGTTGTAAGAACACAGTGAGTGGAAACATAACGAGAGGATAACAACCCTCGATTGTATATAATTACTCATTCCTAATTGTAACTCTTCAACAAATTTAATCATAGAAATACGAGATAGGGATTCAACAAAAAATTCCATAACCACTCCACTTGATAAACCAATATTTGACAAACAAGAAGATGCTCGAAGGGAGCAGAACAGTTGGAGATTTAAAATTGGGCTTTGTCACAAACAAATACAAGGAGACAATCAAGAGCATGTTCATTTAACAATAGCACAGAGAATTGGAGGTCCTTAGGGACATATCAACCACAAGAAAAACCCTTTCGATACAGACACAATAGTAAGCCATAGGGTCTCCTTATAACTCGCAGTCTGGGCAATGGGACAACAGTTAGCCACAGAGGAAGACAATGGCAGGTAGGGTAGAAAAGGCCAGTGCACATAGTGCATTTTATGCCTATAGAGGAGAGGCGAATGTTAACTGAACAATGATAGTTACAAAGAACACATGGAGATATAACCTCTGTCTATTTTCTTAAGAGCCGAACCATTTGACAACAATACGAGTGAGGATGCATAACACCGAGGCATAACTTATATCATCCCACAACCATACAGTATATATCAACGTTATGGCCACCCTAAGACCGATTCTTGAGATACTTTGGTGCCAAGACAATGAGAATGAGCCCACAACCATGACTCTGATATGAAAAATACATAGCAATCGAATGGCAATCTGAATGCAACTGGATAGGGTTACACTAATGACTGTGAGGAAGTAATCAACAATAATACACAGAGCGAAACCCTCCACCATTAATACAGAGCGGTATATAACCAATTCAATTATTATCCACAGAGGCCCACCACGATTTTAACCGACAGAGCAACCAGTGAATGCACAACTCAACCAAAAACCAATTCTTTTGCTTGCAATCTGAAACAATTACACAGTCATATCAGAGATAAATAACACACATTTACACAGTTGAAATTCTCAGGAGCACACAAAACCAAGCATTACTAAGCCTTTGTTTGTTCATACACAAAGCATAATTCATGAATGGAGTGAAAAAGAACCATACTTGTAAGAGCTTAAAAGGGCGAGTTAGCTGAGCATTTTTCTTCCCAAGACTGAAATGCAGAGCTTAACCACCAGCAAACCGAAATGCAACAAAGAACAATACTAGGGTGACGGTCGATGGGGGGAGTATGGAGTGACGTGCATTTACTGCATGTTGCTTCCATCTCCTATCCTATTAAATTTGAAGTACAAGACAACTAAACATTCACCATTCATTAAACCATGTATTCAATGCCCAAACCATTGAAATCTGCGACGATATTCCTTGCCCAATGCGCCACCCAAACATCACATGTTAACCTTTGCCAAGTTTTTATGCCATATCATATGTATTTCAATGTTACATGTGCCCCAAAATAAATCAAATGAAAATTGCATAGCCACTAACCAACCATATAATAGTTAGGACTAACACTAACATCCTTTACTTTTCCATTTCCATATAATCCTTAACATGGCTCAAACATAGATCCTTTCCTTTTAGGATTTTTTTCATGAGTTTCCTTTCTTTGTTTTGGTTATGTTATTACTAACATATTTCTTGCATATATGTGGCCAGGTAGTCGATCATGACGATTTGTGACATGGTTTAAATCGTAGCAACTGTAAATACATGCCCATCATAATCATGAAAAGAAAATAATGCTTTGTATTGTAGAAACATCCCATAAAATGCATCATCCACCTGTTACTATGTCAAAATGAAACCAAGACTGCATTATCAACCATGTAGGACTATGTAAGCAGTGTCAAAACAACAGCAAAAAAATGTGTGATATGTCTACCTTTGAGCCTCCAGTCTACAAGGGGGTCCCACCTACTAGTATTATATTATTAGCATAGTTTAAATAATAGGGCTTAAGCAATACTTTGCGGGCGAAATTCCTCGTTGTGATTTTAATCGTCAACAAACTGGCGACTCCATAGGGAAATCTGTTTCCAATAGATTAAGAACTCAGAACGTCTGGTTTTGCAAACCAAGTAATCATCAGGTCAAGAAGAAATAAATCAAAATGATTATACAACAGGGGGAAGTGAGCGGATTTAATGAAAATATGACCGAGAATTTGGGAATAACTCATGGAAAGTGTTAAGTATGAGGGGGTTTATCCCTGTAAGCATAATCATTCAACCAACATTTTCTCTCGACTTCAAGGAGAAATTTTTTCTTAACTTGCTATTTTGAATCTCAAAATGGATGAAGAAATGGAAAGCAGGAACGAGATGTAACCAACTATCTCATAAAATAACAATGAAAGCATATAACAAATTCAATGATGCCTTCAGGGGGAACATCATAATAGTTGTGTAAGCTTGATTGTCATTGATTAACAATACTTTGCAAGAGTGTCGATGTGGCAGAACTGATCCAACATTTTATTCTTAACAAAATTGAAATCAAAAGAACAAAAAGCAAGAAATGTCATAATAGAAATGAAACTGCATAATTGAAAACAACAGAAAAGGGAAAACTACTACAATAAAAGCATAAATGAAAACTACAGTAAAAGCAGAATTGAAATGACAAAAATGAAAATAACATAAATGAAAACTACAAAAATGAAAGCATAATTGAAACTACGAAAATATAGAACAATCAAAACAACATTAAACTTTTCAAGTTGGTTCCATGTAGTGTTTTAAGTGAGAACCGTTAGTGTTGTAGCAAAACAACTACTCTTGTAAATCCTTTAGAATGTGAGAGTTTGCACCCATGACAAAAGCAATCTTGAAAGGACCCAACCATAATTTTTGAAACTTTGAGTGTCTTCCCATGTCAGCATGAGCTGAATCCCACATCAGTACCTTCTCATTGACTTTAAATTTGACAGTTTTGACACTCTTGTTGAAATACTTTTTAACAGTCTATTGTCTCTTTTTCATATTACCCAAGGCAAACATCCTTTGCTCCTCTAAATCTAGGAGTGCATTCATCCTTTGTGAAACATCAGAAGAATTTAATTCTTTGACCTGTAGCATTAAACTTAAGGAGGAAAGTTCCAACTTAGTAGGCATAATGGCTTCTTGACCATAAACAAGTTGGAAAGGAGTGCAACCAGTGCTCACCTTGGTGGTAGTTCGATCTGCTCAAAGGGGGTAAGTGAGGAGAGTGTGCCATTGATGAGGCTTATCTTCGATGAGCCTTTTGACAATTCTCACCAGATTCTTGTTGGTAGACTCGGCCTACCCATTTCCTCGGGGGTAATAAGTTGATGAGGTAAAATGTTTAACCCCCAACTTAGCTAAAAATTGGGTCAGCTTAGCAGAAATAAAAGCAGGACCATTGTCTGTAATAATTTCCAAAGGAAGACCAAATCTGGAAAAGATGTTATTTTCAAGGAAAGAAATCACCTAATCATCTGTTGAATGTTTAAGCGGGACAACTTCAGCCCATTTTGTAAAATAGTCTGTGGCTATGAAGATAAAGACTTGTCCTGCTGAAGATGGAGGATTAATAGGACCAATAAAGTCTAAACCCCATTTTGAAAAAGGAAAGTTTGGGAGGACATGTTGTAATGGCATGGCTGAAAGGCATTCTTTCCCAGCAAATTTCTGGCACTTGTCACAAGATCTCAAAAAAACATAAGAATCACGAAAGATTGAAGGCTAATGGTATCCTTTTCTGATAATCTTAAAAGCAATGGTTTTAGCAGAAAAATGACCTCCTACGTGAATAATAGAATTTGAAGAACCATGAGTTTCTTGCAACAGTTTTTGTGTTTCCTCATTGTTTACACAGCGAAGCAACATACCATCATGAGCAGATCTTGTAAACAAGAAGTCTCCTATAATGATGTATCTAGTAGATTCAATACGAAGCCTTCTTCTTTGATGAGTGTCTAAGTTATCTGGACATCTTTGATTTTTCAAATAGTGAACCAAATTCTTATACCAAGGATGTTCAGGCACAGGAAGGATCTTATTATCAATGTAGAACAATGTTGATAGAGAACTATCATGTTCATTAATTTCTTCACTAGTTTCAGCATGTTGAGCTAAGTGAAGGGCTAATTCACGTCCCTTGATGGTGGTAGACGTCACGATAGTTAAATCATGCTCCTGGATCTTGGCAAGCCAATGTGCAAGCTACCCTGAAAGATAATTTTGTGAGAGCAAAAACTTGACAGCGGGGAAAGGTACTTTTACCAACCTCTGCTTACCTAAGATGAAGTGGCGAAATTTTTCAACAACTTTAACAAGAGCGAAAGCATGTTTTTCAATAAAAGAATATTTAAACTCATCATCAGACAAGCTTTGACTCATGTAATCTATTGGTTTTTTGTTACCTTGGTCATCACTTTGCATGAGGATAGCAGAAACTATTTCCTCTGTGGCATTAGTATATATCATAAATTCTTTCTCAAAATCTGGCTTTGCCAGAACCAGTGCCGAGCTGATTGCTTTCTTGATCCCTACAAAAGCATCTTCGACATCATCTTTCCAAGAGAAGGAACGATATTGCTTAAGCAGATTATGAATCGGTTTGACCATTACAGCAAAATCAGGAACAAACATATGGACAAAGTTAATAACCCCCATAAAAGCTTGAACCTCCTTCTTGGAAGTGGGAGCAGGCAAATTTAGGATAGCAGCAATCCTTTCAGGATCAATGCTTATTCTTGAATTAGAGACAATGTGTCCAAGGAGCTTGCCCTTGGTAATGCCGAAAATAGACTTAGAAGGATTTAGAGAAATGCCAAATTTCCTACATCGCATGAGAACTCTTTTAAGATGACCAAAATGATCTAATCGATTCTTAGAGTACACAGTTAAGTCATCAAGATAAATATGAATAATCTTGCCAATCAAATCGTCAAAAACTATTTGCATAGCTCTTTGAAAAGTGGCACCTGCATTAGATAAGCCAAAAGGCATATGTTCATAAGCAAAAGTGCCCCAACGAGTAATAAAGGTGGTTTTATATTTATCTGTCCTTTTTACCATGATTTGATTGTAACCAGAGAATTCGTCAAGTAAGGACATCATCTGTGACCCTTTGCTGCAAAATCATTTCCATATTACGCAGAGGAAAGTGATATTTTATACTAGCCTGATTCAATGCGCGAAAATCTACGAATAATTTGATTTGACAAGTTTTTTTTCGAACGGGAACCAAATTAGAAACCCATTCTAAATACTTAACCAGAAAGATAATCCCAAACTTCAAAAGTTTTTCCAACTCCTTTCGAATAGTTGCTTCCATTGTAGGATTGATAGGTCTTTGTTTTTGCCTAACTGGTTTTATGCCCTCCTTGATAGGAATGACATGTTGTATAAGAGTGGGATCAAAACCACGAAGATCCTCATAAGACCAAGCAAAAACATCTTGAAATTCACCAAGCAATTTGGCAAACTTCAATTTTTCTTCATCAGAACATTGGGCACCTATTTTAACATTATTTGGAGACTCGGGTGTTCCAATTTTCAAGGAAATGGTTTCACCCACCTTCCTTTTCGACTCCTCTTCTTTATGTTTCTCTTTGTTGCCTACATCACTCGATGAAAATGAACTTTCTAGAGGATTCAAGCCTTTAGGAATCTTGTTATCTTCCATTGATATAATTTCCTTAGGGTGTTCATTTTGAATGAAAGCATAGATGCTCTCATCACTAGGGAAGACCTACCATGATTCTATATTGTCAGGGATATGTGGACGATATAGAGATTGAAAAGTACAATCAGGTCTTTGTRGTAGAAGTTGTTGATTAGGAGAGGCTGCAAAAATAGCTAACTGATCARCCATTGAGTTCAATTYTGTTTTAACATGAGTGATGTTGAAAGATAGTAGGTTCGAGATAAGTTCCCAAACAGTTTYGGTGTAGTGTTTCATCAACTTGTTGCTAGGAGAGTATATCTTACGTATAAGGTTCACAACAAGTTCGGAATCCCCAAAAACTGTAAGGTGACCACAACCTAGATTATAGGCGTTTTAAATGCCTAACCGTAATTCTTCGAATTYAGTGACATTGTTTGTGCAAGCAAACTCTAACCTATAAGAAAAAATATGAATTTTCCCCACAAGAGAGTACAAGATAATACCAGTTTTGTTTCCTTCATTAGAGCATGAACCATCAAAGTGCATATGCCACATATTGTCGTCTAAGTCGATTTGTTCCAAGGTAGTGTTGTCCTCATCAACAAAGATGGAATACACTCAGAAGTCCTCCTCGATATAATTCACATTAGGTTGTGGGACACTCTCTATGTAAGGTGAAATTCTTACCTCTCTAAGGACTATGATGTTTTTACCATTCTGAGGAACGGATAAGTGTGTCCCATCGAGTGAGAGGTATCCACCCGTCAAAGTTTTCCAATCTCTTCCTAAGATGACCGAGTAGTTACTTACTGGCATATTGATTACCTAAATATTAAGGGTTGTCCTTATTTCAGGATGCGCGCACAAAACCAAGGTCACGTCCTTGATTTCACCTATGGTCGTTTGTTGTAGACTATTATAAGAGAGCATGCCTTTGGCATTTTCATTTGTACAATACAAGCCTAGATCTTCCATAATAATCTTCGACATTACACTTGGGCCCAAATCGTCGTCAATGAGGGAACAATGGGCAATCTTATCCATAATCTTTATAGAAATATAAAACGGGGTTTTTTTTACAAGGTACTAAAGTTATGTACACCTACTTTATTTACAGACGAATCCTCTTCATCTACCTCTTAAGAGAGGCTGGCTACAACAAAATCTTTTCATTCCATGAATTGTTTTAGATGCTTCTGTTGTCCAGGGACGACAACCATGTCCAGAAGGGTTGCATCTGCTTTAATGTTGGCCAATTGGTTTAGAATATTGTATTTGGAAGAGGGGAGAGGGGAGGTAGTTCCTTGATTGTGAGGAGCCTTAGGAACCTGAACAGTAGCAGCTGGTGAGGATGAGCTTGGGCTAGAAGAATTCTGGGGAGGATGATATTTTCTTTTGGTAGCATAGGATTTATTCCTAGTATTGATGATCATGACATCTTTTGGCTCTGCAAAGTCTAGGACAACGATGGTAGTTTTAGGTCTCTTACCAAATATTTTATCTCTGGTACTCTTCTTTACCTCACATGTACTTTCCTCACGGTGTTCCTCGCAAAAGTTACACCAACTATGAGGCATGATAGCTTTAGGTTGAAAATTATTTTCATTTGGATTTCTAAAGGGGGGTGCAGAAGAGGATGAAGCTCCAGGGGTAAGAGAGGAGACATTTCATTTTCTCTCATATGCTATCATACGATTATTCATGTCTTGTACAAGCTGTAACAGGGCGGACATGTCTGTCTTTTTAATTGAATCTCCCTTAGGAATACTTGTTCTTTCAAGTTGTTCTTCATACTCTAAAAAAGTATGCAGAGCAGAACCGAGGTTATCAATGGCCTTTTCCTCAAGCCTATGACAGTAAGGGGAAGGTAATGCATTATAATAATGCATGAAAGTTGCTTGGTTATGAGGTTGAATGAGTTCATGGATTTGATTGTATAACTTGGTGAAACGCAAGTTGAAGGACTTAATAGTCTCACCATCCTTATAAGTGATGTTATTTTACTCCCGTAACTGCTCGGCTGGGCTTTTGGATTGCCCATAGGTGGATTTGAACCAATAGACTAACTCCTCCCAAGTAGATAAAATATTAGGGGGGAGATAAAAGAAATTGGTCACAGCCTTCCCTTCAAGGGAATTAACAAATAAGTGCATACAAGTATCGTTGTCATTGGCTCCTATGTTGTGACATGCATTAGAAAATGCCACCAAGTGTTCATTCGTAGTGACAATGTTATTCCCTGAAAACCTAGGGAGATGCTCTTTGAATTTAGGAAGTGGACGAGTAGCAGGTGCCATGTTAAGAGGGGAGGAAACATGCCACGAGGTGGTTGTAGCATCTTCTTCAAACTGAAAAAACCCATATTTTTTAATGACTTTGGTGGGGTTTGTTGTAGATTGGACAGGGACTTGGTGACTATACAAGCTACCAATCACTAACAAAGATGAAGATTGAGATGAAGAATCACCTCTAGTGCCACCAGATCCACCACTAGATTCCATCTTGCGGATAATAGATAAGGGAGAGAAAGACGAACTGGATGAATCAAACAAGGTTCTCCTTAGAGCACTTTGTTGGGTTGATAACACAATATTCATTCTTCCTATCTTAGCAATAGGATTAATTTCAGGTGATAAACCTCTTCTTCTCCTAGAAACACGAGGGTCTAATGACATGAAAAGAAGATCAAAACTGAAGGAAAAGAAAGTTGTGGCTAATTCCTAAGTTGTCTATGTCTAGCTTCCCAACGTTCTTGGGAACTTATGTCTTGTTCAATTGTTGCCCATGAGCGATTAAGCTCAGCCCAGGTATTAGCGGTATCTAAGATGTAGTTAAACAAGTTTAAAGCAATGTTGGTCTGATCGTGAAGATTGGGCTCAATGTTAGGCTACCTTGCAATAGGTACAGTCATTAAGAAATGAAACATACAAAGAATCAATATTAGAAAAATAGATATATTCAATGGTAATCAAGCATAAAATTCAAACAGAGATATATGGAAGATCTGCCTAGTATGGTCGCCAAATAAATGTTGAGGAAAAGATATGAAATGATCTTACTCAAGCATTTTCAGATCTTGCTTGGCTAAGGCAAGATAGACGGGAATATCACCCTATGTTTATAGCCTCAAAAATTGTTTCCTAATCCACAAGTATTGGTTACAAAGGCTTAGGTTGATTTTCTTATAAATAAAAGATTGCTGAAAAAATCAATATTTATGTAATTTTTTTAATATAACAGATGCAAAAGTAAATGTAGAGACAGAAGAAAAAATACCAAGTCAATAATTAACACAGATGAGACAGAATGCAGTCGCTTATTTCATTCCAATTAATCAAAAGAATTGTTTTCTTTACAAAATTCCCTGAGGAAGTTTGGACCAAAGTCAAACTTAGATGTCCCCGATGAAAACCATACAAAAAGACTTCGGACAAAAAGTAAAAAAAAAATGAACTTTAAAAGCTGGATCAACTTGCCACATATTGTTGCCCACTCAACTCTACAAAATATCCTTTATCAGTGATGAAATTTAATTCACAAACAGACAAGCCTGCATAGACTATCAAAGATAGATCAACACCTCTGAAAAACAAGTGTCTGAATGATGTAATTCAGCCTTGAATCTTGTTGTCTACAATAAGACCCTGTTGTCATAAAAGAGAATTAGGCTTTCAATGAATTAAAGAATGAATGAAAACTGAACTGTCTCAATAAAACTCAAGAGCAGACCTTAGTATGCTTTATCCTTCTATTCACCTCTTGTTCCTCCTTTTATTTTTTCCTTTAAGCAATCAAAATTAGTTGAAGTAGTTAGACTAGCTCTTTTAGTTAAGTTAACTAAAACTCAACTAACTTTTAGTTTAGGGGAAAATTAATAAAATAATAATAAGGGTCTTTAATAAATAATAACTAGTAGGTGGGACCCCTTGTGACTCCCTTTAGTTTCTTAACAAACATAAACACAACTAGTCAATCAATCAAACACATATCTCCTTGTGGCTCCCATCATCATTCTCATAATTTGAAAATTAATATCAATGATATTTGAAACCATATCCAAAAAATAATATCTAAAATATCCAAAAATAGTGTGTTGTCCAAAAACTTCAACAGTCAATTGTTCTTAACAATCAATAAATAAAAACACTCTAAAACCATATTTCCCACTTTGGTAGGCAATTTTCCCTTTGTTGCTACTATCTCCCTTTGATTTATTTGAATTTGCCTTAGGCTGTGTGGAGCCTTTAGGCCTGATCTCACTAATAACATGAGAGCAATCATCTCTCAAGTGCACGCGGGATGAAATGGATTTGGGAGAGTGACTTGAGGGAGATGAGGGGGCAACAACAACTTTTCCTTTATTAGGTGCATGGTGGGCTTCGGTTTTTAGTCTCTTGCTTGTGTGGGAAGACTGTATAGGTGAGTGTGCAAGGGTAGCTTGGACAATTGGGTTAACCGGTGGAGGAGGAGCAGGTAGAGACAAATTGGGCCAGCCACGATGTTGGGAGACTGTTGGGTGGACAATCTCTTGTTATCCATCATTTTCAGGGACTTCAAGTTGTAATGAGACATGAGGGGGAACTGGGATACTGGGGACATGCGGGGGTTGGAAAGGAGGCATTTCTAGCCTAGGTTGGACCACTTCTTGTCCAATCCAGTTGAAAAATACAACTTGGAATAGCTAGTTCAACTCTTGTGGGTCTGCATCAAAATGTATCGAAAACCTTGGCCTTCTAGGGCCCCTGTTCCAATTTCCTCTTCCACTGTTATTCCAGCCATGGCTTCCTCTGCTCAAGAAGCTCATTCATGTATGCAGTGTTTATTAGCAACTAGTTTCTTCAACAAACCATACATGACGTCTCTTTAAATATGAAACAAAGTTTGGCTCAGCAACACATCTGACTCATGAAATCCAATCCATAAAAATCGTATAATACTTGTCAATGAGCAGGGGGTGAATAAGGGTTCTCGGATATATGAGGGGTTGTATTGAGCGAAAAGTGGTAAAATGAAGGGGGTAAATCATGATTACTGCTCAACAAATCATCAAACAATCAACTATATTGTAATAACCAAACATATCAATTGTAACTAATCTTTGTGTCATCCTTCAATTGCTATAATACAAAGTTTTCATTTAATTATAATTTAATTTTAAGAAGAGGGTGTGAATAGTGAATCTAGGAATATGTGGGGATTTGTAATGTGCGGAAAAGTGAGAGAATGGCACGGAAATAACGAAAATTGTTCATAAAACAAATCAAGTAATCAATAACATAACTCTGTACTAAAATCAATACAAAAAATACCAACACCATATCAACAATTACTGTGTATCAAACTGTTCGTTGTTCCACCATTTAAATGTCTCAAAACTTCTCAATTTAGAACACTGTGCAATCATACTCATAATCGAAACAACTTTCCATTCAACAGTCCTGTTAAGAAAATGCTTGGTCTTTAATTTATTTTCTTTCCTTTTAAGAATTTAAAGAAAACTCACAGCAACATTGCTCCACCTTTGCATCACTATAAAAATAACATCCTCTGTCTACCAATTCAAGATTGGCCCAAATTAAAATATACACAAGTCCCTTCCCAAAACGAACAGACTTCCAAAACATACATGATTACACACTTTCTTCATCATATCAACCCATAAGTTTTTGCAACGTAACCACAGTCAACATAAAACCCGAGCCTCATTGTTGTCGATGTAACCATTTCCAATATGCACAATGATTCAATAATATATGCACAGTGAACATAACCAAATACACACAGTCACCATTTCCATAATTAGCTATAATCCTGATCGGGCCTAGCGAAACACAAAGGTGTTTCCAATTTGCAATTAAGACCACGTTGTAAGAACATAGTGAGTGGAAACATAACGAGAGGATAACGACCCTCGACTGTATATAATTACTCATTCCCAATCGTAACTCTTCAACCAATTTAATCATAGAAAGAGGAGATAGGGACTCGACGAAAAATTCCATAACCACTTCAATTGATAAACCAATATTTGACAGCCAAGAAGATGCCCGAAGGGAGTAGAATAGTTGGAGATTTAAAATCAGGCTCTATCACAAACAAATACAAGGAGACAATCGAGAGCGTGTTCATTTAACAATATCACAGAGAACTGGAGGTCCTCAGGGACATATCAACCATAGGCAAAACCCTTTCGATACAGACACAGTAGTAAGCCATAGGGTCTCCTTATAACTCCCAGTATGGGAAATGGGACAACAATTAGCCATGGAGGAACACAACGAGGGGTAGGGTAGAAAAGGTCGGTGCACATAGTGCATTTTACGCATGTAGAGGAGAGGCGAATGTTAAGTGAACAATGACAGTTACAAAGAACACACATAGATATAACCTCTATCTATTTTCTTAAGAGCCTAACCATTTGACAACAATACCAATGAGGATGCATAACACCGAGGCATAACTTATATCACCCCACAACCATACAGTATACATCAACGTTATGGCCACCCTAAGATCGATTCTTGAGATACTTTGATGCCAAGACAATGAGAATGAGCCCACGACCATGACTCTGGTATGAAAAATACATAGCAACCGAATGGCAATCTGAACGCAATTGGATAGGGTTACACTAATGACTATGAGGAAGCAACCGACAATAATACACAGAGCAAAACCCTCCACCATTAATGCAAAGCGATATATAACCAATTCAATTATTATCCACAGAGGTCCACCACGATTTTAACCGACAAAGCAACCAATGAATGCACAACTCAACCAAAAACAATTATTTTGCCTGCAATCCGAAACAATTACACAGTCATATCAGAGAGAAATAACACTCATTTACATAGTTGAAATTCTCAGGAGCACACAAACCCAAGCATTACTGAGCCATTGTTTGTTCATACACAAAGCATAATTCATGGATGGAGTGAAAAAGAACCATACCTGTAACAGAGAGCTTAAAAGGGCGAGTTGGCTGAGCATTTTCTTCCCAAGCCTGGAATGCGGAGCTTAACCACCAATGGACCGAAATGCAACAAAGAACAATACTAGGGTGACAATCGATGGGGGGAGTATGGAGTGATGTGCATTTACTGCATGTCGCTTCCATCTGCTATCCTATTAAATTTGAAGTACAAGATAGCTAAACATTCACCATTCATTAAACCATGTATTCAATGCCCAAACCATTGAAATCTGCGATGATATTCCTTGCCCAATGCACCACCCAAACATCACATGTTAACCTTTGCCAAGTTTTTATGCCATATCATATGTATTGAAATGTTACATGCGCCCCAAAATAAATCAAATGAAAATCGCATAGCCACTAACCAACCATATAATAGTAAGGACTAACACTAACATCCTTTACTTTTCCATTTGCATATAATCCTTAACATAGCTCAAACATAGATCCTTTCCTTTTAGGATTTTTTCATGAGTTTCCTTTCTTTGTTTTCGTTATGTTATTACTAACATATTTCTTGTATATATGTGGCCAAGTAGTCGATCATGATGATTTGTGACATGGTTTAAATCATAGCAACTGTAAATACATGCCCATCATAATCATTAAAAAAAATAAAAAATGTTTTGAATTGCATAAACATCCCATAAAATGCATCATCCACCTGTTATTATGTCAAAATGAAGCCAATATTGCATTGTCAACCATGTAGGACTGTGTAAGCAATGTCGAAATAGCAGCAGAAAAATGTGTGATATGTCTATCTTTGAGCCTCCAATCTACAAGGGGGTCCCACCTACTAGTATTATATTATTAGCATAGTTTAAATAATATGGCTTAAGCAATACTTTGCGGGTGAAATTCCTCGTTGTGATTTTAATCCTCAACACTTAGCACATTTTGGTCTAGTCTCTGGTCACTGTTGGACATCAAGCTCAAAAAATCCATTGCTTTCCAATGCCAAACAGACAACCAAACATAGGTCGTTAATCGGATGATTGTGCACATTCTGCGCATGTACAATTATAAGCATCCATGTACATGGGATGAGAGTCTCCCCTATGTTCAACACAATTACAATAGGGCTCTCCATAGCTCCACCAGCCATAGCCCATTTTAGGTGGGTGTGGGATTCCAACCCTTGGGACCCATTGATGTAGCACTTCCTCTTGCCACCACACAGACAGACTCTTCCCATGATCAGTCTATGATCGACAAGTCGCCAGATTCATTGAGCGAATTCAACACATCCGCGAACAGATCCAGGAGATTTTTCAGAAATCCAATGCTAAGTACAAGCAGTTCCATGATCAACACAGGGTACCACACCAGTTTCAAGTTGGCGACAAAGTCTGGTTACATTTGCAGAAGGAGCGTCTAACCGGGCCCCATCGGAAGCTTTGCCCGCTTCGTTATGGACCTTACACTATCACCAAGGTTGTGGGTAGCAATGTTTTTGAGCTAAACACTCCACCGTTCCTTGGCCTCCACCTAGTGTTCAATTTGGACCTCCTTCGACCATATTTTCCACCATTATTGGACACCTCAGAGATCGCAGGACAATTGACACCCATGGAGCTCAACCCCGACTACATGGAACAAGCATCCATTAATCAGCTAGTGGACACACAGGTCAAGGGCACTCGCAAGCAGAGGATCCAGCTTTATCGGGTTGTCATGCTAGGGCAACTCCTACACCAAGGAAAGTGGCTCACTCAGGGCCAAATCCGACAAAAGTTTCCTCACTTGATGGGGGAACTCAACGCAATGGAGACCATTACTTCCTAATGGGGGAGGATTGATCCAGTTGGCTATTGGTGACCACCCACCTATTCCAACTGGATCCTCTTGTCCGTTTTTAGTTCATCACATTCTTTTGTACTTATTTGTAATTGTGGGTTCTATAGTTTTGGGGCTGTCTAAATCCCTACACATATTCTAGGTGGATATTGGTGGCCTCTCACCTAATCCAACTGGCTTATTTTGTATGTTTTCATGTCAGCGCATCTTGTTGTACTTCCAGGGCCGTTTTGGAGGCCTAAACAATGTTTTTTTGGCTCGCCACAATCAAACTATAGACAGAGTCAAAGTTTGATAGTGGAATATGTAGTTCTCTGAAAGACCTTTCCAACGAGATATCACACGCTAAAACGGAGGTCGTATGTAAAAGTTACGACCCTGGGAAGTTGAGGTACCAACTTACCCATAGGGGACCACATGACTTCTGACGTTTCACCTCCTACAGTTAGGTTTTTGGATGTCTAGGGTTTTGGCATTCGTGAGTAACATCAAACATGCCTCTAGAGCCTCATTGTAATTCATTATGCTCAGACGGATGCGCATAGCAGCCACATCTCTTCTCAAAGATAGCTACCACCATTCGAGCAAGTGTTTCAGTTCTGCAGTTTTACAGTTTCAGCCTATTTCATTATTCAATAGAATATATTGTTCATTGGATATTTGTGTTATTCTTCATATCTTTGTGTTTATTGTATTCAGCCTGTTAATCAATTCGTTCCGCTCCTAAGTTCGTATCAGATTCACTTCATCCAATGCATACAGAACTAGGACTCTTATCAATCTCTAACGAAAAAGATTCTTAATGGTAGTTGTAGAGTGAGATTGTATTCTTTTAGACATCTTTGTCAGACTTTTCAATAAAAATATTGGTAAACATAGAGGAATGTTACCATTTAAGTGCATTAACAATCTGATGTGATAAATATGTATAAATGAAAAACGTCCTTCACGGGTAATATACCTGTGAATCACCATTAGGGGAATTTGTTATTCCTTCTTCAACCAACTATGTGGGATACCTTGACTCCAGTTCAGATCTTGGTGTTCTGGGAGCAAAAAATGATTGAAAATTTGCATGGGCATCTCTTCTTTCTTCCACCACCTTTCTCCATACATAGATAGTCTACATGTTGTACCTATTGAATGCTCTGTTACATGAATTAAAACCTTTCCCACCACAGTTGAAAATCCATCAAAGTTTTGAGCAAACATTAAAGAAACTTGTTCAAATAACCCTGTAACATTGAGCAAAAATTAAACCATCCTCCTCTTTTGAACCTTTCTGAAATATCTGGGTAAGCTTCGAGAAAATCTACGCCCTCTAGTTCTAGTCAGGAAATCTTCCCTCTCTTATTAGACGCCATAATGCATCTTACATACTTTTAGAGTCTATCTAGGGTTTCTGTTAGAAAAATTAGAAAGCTTATGAAAATGTTGTGGACGATATTATCAACCTGCAAGGTTATAATGAAATACTTTGGGTGTGATCTGTCAGCAATCAAATCATGAAACTAACAACCCTGTGATATGATTGAGGAAATATGAGTACAATCTCGATCTCGTCAAGTGAGTGTAATACTGAGGAAACGATTAGATTTTAGTCATCAGTCATGCTGGCATTTAGTATAAGATCTTGGGTGTTTTCTAATATGATTTCATGAAGTAGCACATTCAAAATAATGATTATTCTTAGCGCTACAAGAATAATGTTATTCTTGTAGCACCCTTCTCCTTAAGCCAAAATTCAAGTTTAAAAAAAGGAAGAAGAAAAGGACTTGTAATTGATGGAGAGACTCTAAACTATCTAATTCTTCTTTAATCAAACTGAAACATGGTAAATAACACTCAAAACACACAAAGCAATCTCAATTTAACATTGTAAAAGCATATAAAGAAAAGTGCAAAAATAATGTAGGGATAGATAGGGTATGGAAGAGCAAAACTCAACAATCATTCGCAACGAGATTCCTGGAGGGCCATGTGTCAATTTTGGTGCATGCAGTTATATATGGGAAAGTCAGTTTGTTTCAAGGGGTTCCTTCCATTCTTTCCATTCTTCCCATGCACCCGCACATTAAGGAAGGAGCCATTACCTCCATTGTTGACCTCTGAGCATGCATGTAACACCCTGGTTTCCCCAGTTTGTAAATATAACTATATTGGCCAAGGAACTATGGCAAACCTAAAAGTGTGAATGTTTGATTTGATGGACCTTTGTATAAAAGGTCGATGAATGTAAATTTTGTTATTTTAATAGAAAATGGTTACGTGTTGCATGACTGTTGAAAAAGGGGATGTGCTAAGAGAAAACCACGAATGTTATGAAAAGGTGGTGGAGGGGACCAGGAGTGGTTGCATTAACCTCCACTGAACTAGTACCATGCTGGAGTTAATTGCTCAGATCAGAACAACCCTTTGACCTAGAAATGAAGTACAGTCGGGCTGGTAGGTGGGAAGACCTCCTCAAGAGTTAATGAGGGGATGGGGCAGACCGCCCATCCGTAAGGCTTCCATACCTGACCATGGACTGGGAATTCGAGCCACACATAATCTTGTTGAGAAAGCCAAGAAAGGAAGCGTGGTGGGCAGAGGAAGACCGACAAAGAGTGCATAGACGATAACTGAAGATCTCGGGTCCAAGAGAGGATTGAAAGAGGAAAGTGAGTTTTGATCACATAAAATAGAGATTGATCTAGGAGAAGGAGAATAACCTTCGTCCTTATCTATTTTTGTATCAGGAGAAGGAGAGTAACCTTCGTCCCTAACTTTCATTGAGATGGAAGTAAAAGATTGAATCTCAAAGCATCGTGGTGTAAGCTCGGGGGTGGCCAGTGATAAATCCATTGGGAGAGACTAAGCCTATGGTCTGGTGGAAATGAGCACCCCTTTCAGCAGTCACATCACGTCCTATGGTTTTGATAAGTGTTTTCTTGCCTTATGCTTTGAATTGTAATTAATGGATGCATGGGAGTGTTTATATGTCTATAAATGGTTCTCTTTCTGTATTAAATGATTAATTTATGAGTATGCATTTGTTCCTTGAGAACCTATACTTCTGCTTGATTTTTCCACATGCTCCAGTTTAATCACTCGAAGGCGCTTTCCCCAAAAAATTACGTCACTGTTCTAAGAGTCAGAGCAGGCCCCTTGGCATAGCCACCGTTTTGGTAACCTCACCAGTTACCTTGCCTTGATTCAGAGCTTAAAGCTCTGCGAGTTGGGAAGGTCTTCCCTTTAGACCAGTAGTCTAGGAGACTTTGAACTCGTACCTAAGTCCTTAACCAAAAACCCGACTAAGAGTGGGGATCACAGCCCAAGAGTTATCTGAAGATCCACGTGACCTGGGTTTAGGAACCTTGGAGCTCGAAGCTCCGAGATGTCAATTTGCATGATAGTCAAGTTGAACCCTGCAATCACTATGAATCGTCGATCTGAGAACGAAGATCGAGGGTGGGAATCATTGTGGAGCGCAAAGGTGAAAGTAGAGGACACACTAGTTTGCAGCCTGCAATTCACCATTGTCGTTGATATTGTCAGGCTGGCAGATCAATGACTCCAGTTCGACCAAGTTGGGTGAGTACTTTCCAAATTGTGGAGGATGAACTCTCTGATAAAGAGCACACACGTTGGGACCCCGCAATTGCTGTGAACCGTCGATCGGCAGGCATCTCGGTATTGGTCGGATCATGACTGCCAGACCCTGAATAGTTGCGATATGGGCGGTCGTGATCCCCTTTGGAAATCCGCAGAGTAATGGAGTCCCTCAGTACCGTCAACTTGAGAGAATCAAAAAGCTTAGAAGAGATAACATTTTCAAGAGCAAAGGCGGGACCCAAGATAGTCGGACTTGCAGGAGGAATGAAGGCTGAGGCCTTTGAACATCTACCAAACTCTTCCAAGACAGAATATGTCAAAATATTAGGAGGAGGAGAAACAATAGCCGTCATATTGGTTGCGGAGAGAAGCCTGGACCATTAGATAAACATCGAGAGTAGAAGCGCTGAGAAGGAACAGATCCTAACCGTCGGATCTGAGCGCAAAGGGACAATAGTCATCCAATATAAGGTAAAGTGCATGATTTTAAACATTTGTATGCAAGGGAGGGCTGATTGGCCAAGGTCCTGAAGTCCCAAAGTGAATTGGGACCATTTATCGCCAAGAGGGACAAGTAGCGCAAGATCTACAACCCCTGGGTGAGAGCTTGTGGTCAAGGAGAGAGAGGAATCATCGAAGACCCGAAGTAGATCCTGACCATTGATCGCCAGGAGACACATGTCAACAAATCAGTAAATTCGGAGAAATCACTTCGAGAGTTTCACTTGAGAGTTGAAACTTCCGAAGCCCAGAGAGTCGAAGTGAATCTCAACCGTCGAATCCAGAGGACACGTGGTGACTAATCGTGAACTTCGAGTGAAAACACTCTGGGAGAACGTGATGGATAAGAGTTTGAAATCGTCGAAGCCTGAATAGCCGAAGCAGCTGGGAGTCGTCGATCTGAAGGAGGACACCTGTCATCAGATCGCGAACTCTGAATAGAATGTTCCAAAAGAATCGAAGCAAGGAGAATTGAAGTTTGAGATGTCCAAAGGACGAAGTCCCGAAGCAGACGAAAGACGTTGATTTAAGGTGGACGCGTGGTGCTAGATCCAACGCTCTGGGTACGAAATATTTTGGAGGAGAGTAGAGGGTGAAAGCATTGGAGTCCCGAAGTATAATCTCGATCGTTGATCAAGAAGGAAGGTGAAGTTCGTTGAGCTAGTCTTGGTTGAAAAGTGTCAAAGTCCCAAAGAGGACCAGGGTCGTTGATTTGGAGAGGACGCATGGTAAACGATCTAACATTCCTAGAGAAATCACTCTGGAAGAAAGAGAAGGTAATGACCAAGAACTCCCGAAGGTCGGAGAGTCGTAGTTCATCTGAATCGTCTGTTTACGAGGGACAGGTGTCTGTAGATCTTCCACTTTGGGAGATAGCCGGTGCAGAAAAAGCAAGGTTTGAGAGTTGAAAAATCTGAACCCCGAAGTCCCGAACAACGGAAGTAGCCAGGAACCGTCGATATGAGGAAGGACACATGTCATCATATCGCGAACTCTGGGCAAAACTTTCTGGGAGGAATGGAGAGGGAGGAAAATGAAGATCTGAGATCTCCGAAGGAGACAAGGGACGTTGATTCAAAGAGGACATGCATTAACAGATCGCAAGCTCTGGGTAAATCACACTGGGGTTTCAGTGGAGAATTGAGATTGTCGAACCTCGAAGACCCAAAGCAGATCTGGATCGTCTAGTCTAGAAGATACGTGGCACAAATTTGTGAACTCCGGGTAGAGTCCCAAAGTAATTCAAAGCCACCAAATTGAGGGGGACGTGGCATAAATATGTGGATTTCGGGTAAGGACCCGAAGTAAACCTCAATCGTCCAATTCAAGTGGACACGCGACAACAATCCACACACTTCGAGGGGAATTAAAATACTAGACTTGAGATTCTCGAAGTTCGTAATTGCGAAGGGATCACAGTCGTTTATCCGAGAGGGACATGTGCTAGTAGATCGTCAACTCCGGATAAAAGCCAATGGGGAAAGAGTGGAAAGTTGAGACTCCCGAAGTCCGGAATCGTGAATCAATCAATGTCGTTGACTGAAGACGACGTGTGGAAGGAGATCTGTCACTACAAGAGAAGGCAAGGGTTTGAGAGTTGAATCTACCGAAACCTAAATCAAAAAATAAATCGTAGCCGTTAATTTAGAAAGGTTAGATCCAATCCGTAGATTCAGAAGGGATAGATCTGAGCCGTTTGTTCAGAATCTCCATCAAGATCGTGAGATCGACAGTCCCATCGCATTGTGGGGACCGATGGTGCACAAACTTCAAAAAGTTGAGGGCAGGCCGCAATCCAGACCACAGTTTTGTAGAAAGGACACATGGAGGCTCAAGGTGAATTTTGGGGCAAAAAGTAGTTTGGTTTCAAACCACCCTTGGTCGCGCCCGCAATCACGTGGTTATGTAAGGCCATCGCCTAAGGTCATATCAAGGAAGGGGCTTATCAGAAAAGGAGCTAGCACCCAGACTCTGAGATTTTGTAGGTGCAAAGAGGAGGGTTGCGGGTACCATTAGACCTGCACCAGGAAGTCAAAAGGGTCTGCGTTTAATTACAGAGCGAGACCATCAAGGTCTCACAGAATCGTTTGGCTCCAGAATCAGAGAATCTTGACCGGAGGGTCGGGTTGAGTCTCGAACCTTCAAAATTAGAAACCATAAAGGGAGAGAATCTATTCCTGTAAGGAGGACATTTTTTTTATGTTCGCCCCATCGTGGGTGTGTTACAATGAATGTACCTCTGTAACCCACATGCATTTCTAGATCCATATCCTGTATTTTCCTCTGATGAATGGAACCCGTATTCCTCCTGGATGGCACAACGCACCTGTACCTACCTGAGTCTATGTTAAACTTGTCTGTTATGAGCAACACTTATTCCAAACCTCAAGGCAGTTGTTGTTGCAATCATATGTGTGTTAGTTGAATGTTGTTGTTGCCTTCACCTGATCCTGTTGCTGGTTGACTAGGAGCGGGAGTGAAGAAGTGGGTGGTTAGGCCTGTGGATTGAAGAAGCAGGTTGTCAGACCTATGAACAACTCTATCCAGGTGAGAGAGTTTTATGGGAAAGAAGAAGCAGGTTGTCAGGCCTGTGCGCAACTCTCTCCAGGTGAGAGAGTTTGTTGGGAAAGGAGAAGCAAGTTGTCATGCTTATGACCAACTCTTTCCAGGTGAGAGAGGTTGTTGGGGAAGTGATTTCTCCTGGAGGGAGCTCTACTGCAGCTATAGTGCTATGAGAATTCATGTTCGGCCTATTGTTGAAGCCCTAGAAGGGAAGTGGGGAAGCCGAAGGACTGTTGAGCAGAGAAGGGGCACACTTCCTGGGGTGGGACAGGCATGTCAGGAATGAGAGGTTGTGATTTTTTTGTGTGGGTTGGCTCCTGGGACAAAATCCTTCCTGTTGTCTCATCCTAGCATAGGAATCCCTTTACCCTGGTGGAGTTTAGTCTGAGCTCAAGGATGATCCACTACTGAGAGTTATGAGCAGCATGGTCTAAGGCTGGGAGGTTCGTGGAAGGTCTACACGCAGTTGGTGGTCTTCTCTAAAAAGATAAGTACCATTTATGTGTTCATTTACATGTTGTGTATTTGTACATGATTTATATCTATGAGTTTAGCCTCTATATGTTGTATGTGTAGGCTTTACTGTTATTTCTGCATTTATCTATGTATTAGCAGAATATGTTGTATGTTTTATGTTTTATATATATACATATGGTATTGTTGCTTTTTATGGAGTTGGAATGACTGGAATGTATGGTCGGGTATGTTACAATGTATGAAGTTCCATAAGAGTTTCTGTGTGCCATAGCCGGACCAGTCTATGGCTGGGTATGTTATAGATCAAAGAAAAATCAAAGTAGTGTCAAAGGTGGCGTGGCTCGGGCCCTAGGGAGGCTAACTATGTTACAATATGGTATCAAAATTAAGAAAGAGTGGTTCTACAAGGTATCACGACCCAACCTAGGTGGTCGGGGGTGTTACACCAACAATTTGATCCTCATCACGAAGGTTTTCAAACTTTTGTTATCCTGATTTCAAAACTTATTTTGAAGTTTTTTTCATTGATTTGGAATTGCAACTTGACATTTATCTTTGATTCTTGCTAGTCATTTTTGAGGTTGTCAAACAGTGTTATCCTTTCTCTTTTACAATTATGAGTCCTTGATTGAACAAGTTTTCTCACACTTGAATTCTTTCAGTTCTCATCAAACTTTCGAGTGCACCTTTTTTGGTTTCTTTTTGCTTCGTGTTCCTTTGTGTCAAACATTGATTTCTTTCATCCTAATTGAAAGTAAGGAAGCATAAAAGTTTTGCATTTGAAGAGATTTCATTGCATATACAATCAAACAAAGAGAAATTTTTGCATTCTTAGAAGTTTTTTTTTGGTACATGTTTTGAAAGAGCTAGTCTTGCATTTGTTTTAGGATTTCAGAAACATTTGTCTAATAATTTGGCATAATTTTGAAAATTTGCATGATATTGAGTGATTATTAAGAAGAAAATAACTCTTATCCCTCTCATAAATAGAATTCATCGAAATGAAACATTTGCATTTCATTCTTTTTGCATTCTATTTGAGTCGAGTCTCACACATCGTTACTTTCATCTCCGTGGACCTTTTTGAGTAACAAAAGCCATTAAAATCAACCATATTACTAATAAAATCAACCAGATTACTAATAAAATCAACTAGACATTTTTTGGTCTATAGTACACCAACAATAACACAAGGTTAGAATCTTTGGACTAGGAAAAGTGAGTAAATTGTCCAAGATTACTAAACAAGACTATAGAACACTAAAGAGTGACAAAATCCAACTGTTGTATAGGCATAGTCGAGAACCCCCTTTAACACAGGGGCTAAACATGAGGCCGCATGCGGAAGAGTAGTGGATATTACCCCTCCAAAGCTTGGCCAATCGTAGTGGAAAAAGCGTATATTGCGGGTTTTTCTTGAGAAACTATTGGTTTCATTTGGTCTCAGTGCTTCATGAATCCCAAATCCGTTCAGGGTCCTCAGGAGTCTTAAAGGTTCACTTGTCTTCAATTCTCTTGAAGAAATTCAAACTTTGATATCCTGCCCATACGTTCGGTCATGATTGTCAACTGTACCCCCCCAAGAGGCCGACCGCGAGTTGGTAACCTTAGTGGACTTTCCTAAGTATCTACAAAGGTGATCGTGGGGGGCTTCCCATGGTACCTGGGGCAAACACTTTCAGTATGATTAGAGGGTGATCCTGGGAAGCGAGGCTTTCTTTCACCAAGAAGGGTTGTTACATGGAGGTCGGGGTAACTGCTTCTCATATCTTTGTTGGCGGCTTGACATCCCATCTTCAGAAGATCCTTTTATTTATTGTTTGTTTGGTTGATTACCTCTAGGTATTGGTTGATTTCAGAGTTCATAGTTGGCCTTAAGCATTGTTATTTTACTTTCATTGTGGCCGATGAAAGGCTTCAAAGATCTCGGAGAATGCAACATTTGGATTCTGAAGTTCAGAAACCTCAACACGACCCTTCTAATGAAGGAATGGTCGAAGAACTAACTTCTGAAACCAGAAGTGTAGCTCTTGGAAGTGGCCAACATGCAGAAGAACCGATCACAACCTTTGTGGAAGGCCTTGTATCTTGCACAATCCCCTTTTTACTGATCCACTCGACCCACTACTCGTTGAACAACCATCCATGACATTTCTTGATGATAATTCTTCTTATCATTTACCAGCCAGTTCAACCACTAGGAAATCTTTTGGCATGAACCCACTGACATTTGATTTTCCAGAGGGATTGGGAGTTTCACCTCCTCTATCCATATGTCTTGTAGTAGACCCTGAAAGAGCACAAATCACTAATATTGGTGCTTCTTCTTTGCTGGGAACATCTGTGACCCATGTTACTTTGACACAACCACTTGCGAGTACATCTCTCTCCACACATGGATCGGGTAATATTGCTTCTTCACTAATCCCACATATGCACACACCAAGTGCTTTACTTGGTTGTCCCATCGGTCAAATAGCCAATAGTCAAGTCGTTCAAATAACCACATCTACACAAGATACTCAACCCATTTCTCCAACCTTACAAATAGGGAGTTCTTGTATACCCTTCACTGGAGGTCAATCTTTGGTTGGATGGAAAACTTTTGTTGGGGGGAAACCCTCAACTGCAAGACAAAATCCTATCTGGGGAAAACTTCAACAAACCTAGTGTTAAGCCACTTATGTAAGTCCTTTCATTCCCACTACTACAGGCCTGTATGTTGGACAACCATATCTAGGAGTTGCAAATCCTTTATGGGGTCAACCTAATCCAGTGGGTATTCCTTAGCAAGGAAATTTTCCCAATCAATCCATGAACCCCATGATTCCAACACAACAGCCCCCTCGAACATAGTATATGGGAGGTCCATTGATCCAACCGCTATACATGGGGCGGTTGTCAGGTCAACCGCAGTATATGGGGGGACCATTGGGTCAACCACAGTACATGGGTGTACCCTCAGGTTAGCCACAATACATAGGAGGACCATCCGGTCACCCACACTACATGGGAGGACCATCTGGTTTTTCCATCCCATCAAAACTTATATATGGTCCTACTGGTGTTCCTATGTCACATGGTTACTACCATTATCCACAGGTTAACCAAGAGCTTCCATTCTTGGCTACATTAGATCTACATGATCTGTCGCATTTGACCAATGATCCTATACTGCATGCCCCATTTTTGCCTCCAATCCTTTCCAAACTACCTTCCGATATCCCAAAATTCGACAGGAGACCTGGAGAAGACCCTAATAACCACTTAATGACCTTCCATATGTGGTGTTCTTCAAACTCTTTGATGGATGATTCCATTAGTTTATGACTTTTCCAGCGAACCCTCACAGGAGCGACAACAAAATCGTATATTGAACTGCCACGACATTCCTTTAGTGACTTAAACTCTTTAGCTATATATTTTTTGACACATTTCCAACTGTCGATTCGGTATGAAACCGGTACAAAGATTTTAACTTCGCTTAAGAAATCCACCTCCACTCACATATCTAATCATATTCAAGAATGGAGGTGGTGACGATGGTTCGTTAAAGTCGCTATTCCAGACCAACTCTTGGCAGATTGGTTTACCAAGTCACTTTTTCCACCCATCACTAGAGATGTCGCCATGGGAGGTGTTGTCATTGAGGAGAAAGCCATCAATCATGCTCAATATTTGGACTTGGTATATTCCCAGTCCAACACACTTTACGATATGATCCCTTATTCTCCTCGCCCTTCGAATGATCCGAAAAGACCTGCTTCAGAAGCCCTTGTCGATGGCATGGTGAGTTTTGTTACCAACACCAAAACTGCTTCCTCTCATGTTCAAACCTCTGAGGTGAATGTGGTCCATTCCACTTCATCTCAACAACCTAGAGGTCAGAAAAAAAACAAGGGCAAATTCAATAAATCTTCTAACCAACAAGAGAGTACAAAAACTGTTGATAACTAATCGAAAAGAAAAGCTAAGTTTCCCTGCATGATTTGTACGGAGGACCACTACATGAAAGATTGCCCTCATCGTGAGGAAGTCGCTAAATTTTTGAAGAGTACTGCCCTACCCGCAGTGTTAACTGACCCTTTCCCAACTCAACAACAACAAATGGTTGCACAAAATCCTACCCCTTTGCAAGGGGGAAACGTAGGTCATTCCCACCATGAGGATGCTTCCTCAACCGTTGCTTAGGTTTTTATGTGTAAGGAGATGGTTAGTCTAATGACCATAGCTAATACTTATGACACTCATCTAGATAATCATTCCAATGAAGGTGCTACCGATAATCCCTCCACTTCCACTCCTCCTCCATCCTATTCCCCTCCTCAAATCAAGAGGCATGTTGTTGACTCAGTGTTGCGCCCACCCAAGGGCACAATTCGAAAATCAATATTTAATCCAAGTTTCTGTGCTACTCAAAACTACAACATTGTTGAAGATTTGGCGCAAGCACCTTGTGCTATGTCGATGCTTGAAGTTCTACAAAATTTTCCAAGTCAACATAGAGCCCAATTGTCAGCCATTGGAGTTGTGGATCCAGAGGCCTCAAATATGATTATTTTTAATCTGGACTATTTTAAACTGAGGCTCTCCCACCACCTGACATTCCAAATTCAAGCTATCGTTCTTGGGAAGAACATCCATCGCATTGTTTTGGATGAAGGAGCTTCCACATGTGTCATGTTTTTGTCCTGTTGGGGAGCCATTGGTTCTCCTGAACTTCACCAGTCTCCTACCACCCTCAAAGCGTTTGATAGACGCGGTTTCCAACCTTACAGACTATTGCAATCTTTCGTTGTGGAATTAAAGGGAAAAATTGTTTCTATCGACATTGAAGTAGTTGATGCACCCATGGATTATAACTTGTTGCTTGGTCGTAGTTGGTTCTATGCGATTCCTATCATCGCTTCTTCAGTCTTTCACATTTTGCAATTTCCCCATGAAGGGAAAATTGTTGACCAACTTGATTATTGCACACCAGATCTTAATAATTATGTTGCGAATAATATCCCTTTCCTGGGATAGTCCGATCTTCAATATGAAAGTGTGGGGTAGGTCTCCTCACAGATTCCTTACTCATGGGAGTTTTTCCCTTACCTCCCCTCGATCCCCCACATGAGGTTGCCATGTTAAATATGATAATTGCTACGGTGCAACGATCCTCTGAATCATTCGATCCTCGGGTAGTGCCTAGCCAATCTGCCGCTGAAACCCTAGGTGATATCATGTCACTTAGTCTAGTAGAGTCTTGTCTTCCACAAGATCTGGTACCTCAACCTTCCTTTCCTCCACTTGTCTCAATTGATCCTCTTTCTTCCTCCCTCTCTGGTGAACCTATCCCTATCAGTAACTAGGAGTCTAAGCGAGTGCAAAAGAAGAGTCGACGGATGAACCAAAGCTTTGGCGGCATGTCTCCAACCTCTGGACATCATACTGAAGTTAAACTGCCAACTTCTTATGATGATGTTGGGGGCAATGTACCAACCTCTGAACACCATGTCGGGAAAAAAATTGCCAATAGGTATCGATCAACGTACCAACCTATGGACATCATGTTGGGAAGAGGCCCATTCATGGGTATTACACCAAGCATAGTTTATTCTCGTTTTCAAGCTCGTCAAAAATGAAACTAGCTTCAAGCACATTTTCATTCTCTGTTTCAAGCTCGTTAAAAAATGAACTAGACTACGAGCATACTTCATCATCCTTCGAGCTCGTTAAACCATGAAGAGTCATATTTTGAGTGGTAGTTTACCCCTTTTTCGGCCTCATAAGACTAATTACGAAAAATGTATACTCTAGTCAATCACGACTAGAAGACATCTCCCTTGTATTGTTTTACACTTTTTCGGGCTTGGGGGACTAAATTTACGAAAAAGAACATCCATGGAGTCGTCTTTAAGATCTTTTTAGACTCTTTAAACATGTAAAGACCGTCGAGTTTTCCTTCTTTGGACTTGTAAAACATGCATTTATGGACCCATACGGGGCCGAACCCCTCCTTCTAAAGGTTTTTTAAACATATGATAAGGGACTCATCAAAGATGAGCTATATCGAGCATCTATTATCCTCCTCAAGCTCATTAAAAACAAAGAGGTACTCGCCAATTGTGGTGGGGGGGAAAATTGAAGGAAGTGGGTCAAGTTTTTGGAAAGCATCATGACAACTTTTTGTTGTCGCCCTTGAACATGTCACATGTTTGCGACTCGTCTTATAGTTGGTTAATTTGTTTGTCTTCTAGTCATACCAATCCTATGAGTCCTCATACTCCTTCAACTCACTCGAAGAGTGCCCCGGTGATCATTGCACTATGTTTTGGTCTATCTCTTAGTCAAGTCAATGTTTCCAAGTCATTTCTTGTCCCTCACAATGTTCAAAGGAAGTTTCACCTCAAACCAACCATTCTGCAGTATTATCAGTTTTCATCCTCATATCAATCCATGCTCATTTCATATATCATCTTATATCGCTTTCTTGTGTCAGTTTCGTGTCGACGATGGGGGAAACATCATGGCCCTCCTTCAATGAGTTTGTTCCTATCGACTTCAACACATTATCTATGAATTAGACTTAGAAACCAATTAGTACATTAGAGCCTGCATGCCTCAATGGCAGGTTTCCTTGCCTTCGACAATAGGTTTAAACCATTGACCTCTGATTGAATGATTCCATGCATGTTTGACTTCAACTCATTCATTCACATTCGTTAGAATGTATTAGGGTACCTTCAGAGTCATTTCCATCATTGATGATTTCCCTCACACTTGTTAACAATATACATTAATGATTGGTAATCAAGTGGTTTCTACCATGTTCGACATGAAGTCTTCTATTCACATAGCTAGAATTGTACTATTTCAGGATTGGGATGATGACCTTGGGTTGGGCACTCACTCTGTTATGTGCTTTACCCAGGCTGCGATGGAGATTATCTGAGTATTTTGGGGATTCTAGTACACTCATCCTACTAGCAACCCCACTAATATATATACTTTCACATAGATCCACTTTGTATTAGTTCGTGGCTATGTTGTTGTCATATCACAACTCAAATGTGTATTCTTTTGTGGCTACAACTTACTCAAGTCATGGAGGTATGAATCCACATTGTATGTTTGGTGGCCCTATACCTAATCAATGTTTTCATGGATCCACAGTGTATTGGTCGACGACCATGCTTTGAGTCAGTTTACTCCGAACATAGGTATGCATGCCTTGGGGATGATACATATATACTGTTTGATTTTTTTTAGTAGCTTTCGTCATGCTCTCCTACTCCAACACACTTACATTATATTTTGTAAAGTGTTTCAGCCATCATTTTCTCCTCCAGCCTCACACTTTAGGGGGCATTTGTTACACACCAAAATCCCACGCTACTAAGTGTCGTATGCACCTTACTAAGTGTTGCATGCACTTTATCAAGTGTCGTATGCATTGTTGAGGAAAAGGTTTGGAAAACCTTACTCAAGCATTTTCAGATCTTGTTGGGCTAAGACAAGATAATTGGGAATGTCACCCGGGGTTTATAACCTCTTAACAATCGCTTAATCCACAATTATTAATTACAAAGGACTAAGGCTGATTTTTATGAGTTGTATATATCAATGCAAGACAATTAAACTTTAAACAAAGTTACATAAAAGTGTACAAAAATTATACAAATGTATATATGGAGATCAAAGCAAAAGAATGAACCAAATCATTAAAACACATGTGTGAGACTAAAATAGTAATATGATTATTCGTTTATTTCATACTGAGATACAAAACCGAGTTCTCTATACAAACCCCTGCGAGGGTAGGGACCAAAATCAAATTTAGAAGCCTTCGATGGGCACCATACAAAAAGAATCTAACAATCAAGAAGAAAACCGAAGCTAAAAATATGGATCAGCCTATCACAAAATGTTGTCACTTGACTCAGCAAGATATTTTTTATCAGTCATGAAACTCAATTCATGCACAAACAAAAATACACAGACTATCAAAGATAAATCATACACCTTTAAAACAAGCTTCTAAAATATGTGATTCGGTGTTTGAATCATGTTGCCTTCAATAAGACCCTACTATCATCAAGAGGATTAAGCTTTCTAGTAAACTCTGAAAGAATGAAAGTTGAAAATATCTCACTAGTATAGAGCAAAACTTATGACTGTAGTTCTCCTTCTATTCTCTCCTCTTGTCTCTTCATATCATTGGGCTTTAATTCCTCCTCAATGAGTTAGGGTAGTTCAACTACCTTTCTTTAGTTAAGTCAAATTAACTTAACTAATTAGTTTGAGACAAATAAATAATAATAATAATATATAAATAAGGGTCTTAAATAATAGTTAAATAGGTGGGACCCCTTGTGACTCCCATTTATTTCCTTTTATAATAACAAATATTCAAATCATGTAATTCAAAACATCTCCTTGTAACTCTCGCTTCATATATATATACTCAATAATAAATATCAGCGAAATGTAATATAATCATGTCCAAAAAATAACATCATATCCAAGTTGTCCAATAAAAAATGCTCAAATGAATGTTGTTGTCCAAACAATGTCAAATATATGTTTGTTGTTCAAAACTTTATCAAAATAAAAATATTGTCTTCAACATATAAAGCAACCTCAATTATCAAAATCCATATTCACATTGTGAGGTATTGGGCCTCTTCTCACTACTGTCCCCTTTTTATTTCTCTGTGGCAGCCTTTGATTGGTTATAACCTTGAGGCTGGATGGCACTAATACCATAAGAACAATCATCCTTAAGATGAAGGCGAGCAAAGACTGATTTAGCAGACTCTTTGGATGAGCTGGAGTGAGTGGCTATTTCTTTTCCCTTGTCCTGCATGGGCTTGGGGACATTTGTTTTTAAAATTTTACTGGCATGTGATGACTCCACATGTGAGAGAGCAGGATCAACTTGGGAAACATGATTTTTTGGTCGTGGAGGGGGTAATGGCAATGACGCAGTGGGCCAACTGTGGTAGTGAACAACAGGCTGGTGGACAATCTCCTACCAACCATCGTTGGCGGGCACTTCTAGTCGCATCGACACATGAGGAGGGACTGAGATGCCAGAAAGGTTCTGATGTGCTTGGAAGGGTGGTCTTTCATGTCGGGGTTAAATAATCCCTTAGCCTACTAGGTTGAGGAACCAAGCTTGGAAAAGACGCTTCAATTCCTGGGGGTCAACATCAAAATGTATGGAGAACTGAGGTCTTATGTGACCCCTCTGCCATTTTCCCCGGCCTCTGTACCTCTGCCATTACTACCCCTGCTAGAAAATCTCATCATGTAGAAATATTCAATGAATCATGAAAAATTATTAATAATCCATACATGAAAATCCATTTAAATAAAATCAAGAGTTGGCTCTATTATTTACCAAAGAGCCCATGCAATTTATCCATAAAAATTCCATTAATCAATTTCCATATGAATAGGGACTGATAGGGTCATTGGGAATATGAGGGGTTTGTAGTGTGCGTAAAATGGGACAATGGAGGGGGAAAGATACATGGATATTGTTCAAACAATCATAAAAATAATCAAACTGTGTATATAACCAACTATCAAAACACCAATCATCAATTAACCTCCATCTTCATTTATTTTATTTTCATACAAGCGTTTCCTTAAAAATGAGTAATAATAGAACAATGAGTGTAAAAAGTGTAAGTGTAATGTGCGTAAGATGGTATAATAGAAGGGACTCCAATGGTTATTGTTCTTCATTATCCATACAAAACAATGCCATCATCATAACAACGAAATTTCCAAACCCTTTCCTGTTTCAAAATCAAACAAGGACTGTAAAAAGTGTAAGTGGGATAATGATGCGAGTGTAATGTGTGTAAGATGGTATAATGAAAGGGACTCCAATGGTTATTGTTCTTCATTATCCATACAAAACAATGTCATCATCATAATAACGAAATTTCCAAACCCTTTCCTGTTTCAATATCAAAATTCAATACTTTGTTTCAAAATTCCAAAATTGGTGCTTCACTTCAAGACTGTTCACTGTGCCTTTTGTAATTACATTTATATAATTCATCTAATAGAGACCGTCCAAGAAACAATTCAACAATCATAACACAACCTGTGCACAATAGAGTCAAGGAAACACAATATTCCAACAACCAAAACTAACAGTCGAAGTATGGACAGACTGGGTCCAAAGCATTGCCATCGATATTCTTTAACCACTTACATAATTTCTCGAAATCAACCAAAAAGGAATCCCCGTGGATAACAAAAAATTAAACTGAAATTTCAAATAACAAAACTTCCATAATCCTTGTTCATAGAGTTCATTCAACATATATATAATTCGTCAACATATGTATTCTATCCATCCATAAAAATTGACCACCTTAAGCACGCTAACACAACATGGTTATACCTCTTAAACAATGTCTTACAACATTGTCATCACTTCAATATTGTCATAGAACAAATTGTGTTTTATAAATAAGTGAGCTTGGCATTAACTCTTAAGTAACAAATCGACAAAAACCTCATGAGAAAAGAGATGTGAACAATGCCTCTATCAAATGTTGGGTTAGACACCACTACATAGTTATTCAAATGTAGGGTTTAAGATACCATTCATCAACAACAATGAGGTATGGGAGAGTAAGCATGAAAACACTTTGAGGGTTTAATCAAAAGAAATCTTCAACCATATTTTACCACCTTCAATTTCCACAGACCTCTTCATAGGCCCTTTATAGAGGCCGCGAGAAAAATATCCATGATAGCCATATAAATAATTGATAGGAAAAGTCTAAATATAATCCAAAGGCCGCGAACAATGACACCATTTTATAACAGAGATGCAAGAAGCAACCAAAAATCCAGAGACGAGGAAGACCTGAAACACTTTCCCACAAGTTTTTCCCATAGGTAAAGCAACATAGCAACCACTGTTACATCAACAAGGAGAAACACTCACACATTGTTCAACTGTGAATTCGCTTGCATATAAACACCACAAATACCAACTTCATCCAAATCCAATACATAGTCGAAAAAAACCCATATGCCATAACCTTGGAAAAGCACAGACAGTAAGCAAATGCAAGAGACAACCTTTGATCTAATTAATGAGCAAAACAAGAATTCATGGATGGAGCAACAAGAACCCTCATACATGGGTACAAAATTGCCAAGGAAAATTGACAAAGTCTAAACACTTCTTCCACGACCGAGCAAAACAGAGGCAACGACAACCAACGACAACCAACAAAAATGACCAATTGCAAAATAGCAAGGGTGACGACCATCGAGGTAGGTTAGAGCGACATGCATTTACTGCATGTTGTATCTACACTTACTCCTTCAACCATAGCCAGTATGAGCGAGTTAGCCATACAACGCATAATCCACTATTTCCATAGCAATTCAATGCAAGCGAGATACGCCACCCTTTTCCTATACTTTCAAACTTTAACATATGCGTGTTGAAGGAAAATCTTCCTACGGACAGGTAGATYTCCTCAAAGAGCTAGACTCTTAACTCTAAGACAGAAAGTGCTTATCATGGTCACTGACTTCCTTTTAGGTCTACACAAACTAATGCATGAAGAGGAAGGAGGAAAGATGTACCTTTTACCGGTGTTTGTCCCTGCACGCTCCAAGTTGAACTCCAATCTTGAACTCCTCGATAAGCCCTGTAGACAAACAAAGTACAACCACTTCCTATTCTATCGAGATTAGTTCGAAGCAGACCTATCTACTTAGAGACAAATTCATGTAATGTCAAACACAAATTAGAAAGAAACAGGCCAAGCATATTACATTAATGAGGACAAAATTTTACCTACAACCATAGATGGGATGTAGCAGTTTCGTCAAGTTCTCCTTGCCTAACTCTTGCTCAAAAGTTCCACGATCAGAATGACGATAGCTTYGCTGATTAGCCTCCACTCCACTGTGTATCACTTATGAGATCATAAGTTTGGTATGATTCTCCACCYAGCTCCCCCTTTCACCATGAGAAAGCTTGATTRTATAGCCTTGGAGAGGCTCAACAACTTGAGATATATTTGAGGTGAGTTGAGGATTTTCCTCCTTGAGTTAGGGATCTTCCCTAAGATCATGGCTGGACTAGGGGTTCGAATCCAACTGCCTTCCAAGATTGAAAAGATCTTTCCCCCATTCATCTCAACAAACCAACTACTGCCTAGAATAGGTAGTGCTCCCTCAAAAGGGCACTCGGAGCGTTATAATGCTCCCTAGTAATGTATAGGGGAGCGCCAACACTCCTGAGGGTAGGAGCGCTCCTGCAAAAGGGCAAATGAGTGTTATAACGCTCCCTGATAGTTTATAGGGGGGCGCCAACATTCCTGAGAGAGGTATAGGGGAGCGCTCCCCTCCAAAAACTCAGTTTTTTGGGTGCTTTCAGATGGCAAGAGGTTCATAAGCCTGTTGGCTCATTTCTCTTCTTCCAAATCAAATGTTTGAGTTGTTTCAAGTGTCCTTCTCATGTCGTTATAGGCACGACATAGGCATCATGGCAGTATGCTTTCTTTGACACTTGCGACACTTGTGAGCAAAATGCGACACTTGCGACACTTATAATGATGACACTTGCGACACTATCGAAGTGAGTAATTTCAATGTGTAACAATGTGCCAACCCCAATATAACATATGTTAACACTTGCTAGGGAGACCATGTCCCAACTCTTAAGCTTTAAACTTTAAACGACATAACCCTTTTAACAAGAGATCCACAATACCATTATCATCCATTACTTCAATCTTGGAGTTTAGATTTCCTTTTAAATTGAGTGCAGCAGAATAAAACTTATGATGACTATCAAATCAACATCATTTCTCTTTTAATCACATTGCCATTAAAATTTGTCATTTGACCATTTGTTTTAAAGAGTAACTTAAAGGCAATAAACTGTAGAATTTATCTCTCAACTAAGTCATAAGCACATAAGCAAATATGTCATCCTTCTTTCATATCCACAGACAGGGTCCCACCTATTAGTATATTATTAATTATAAATAAATAATAAGGCATGCAACCACTTTGCATGTAGGTACCTATGATGTGCTTTTGGGCATCAACAAACTGGCGACTCCACAGGGTAATTTGTTTCCAACAGATTAAGAACTCAAAAAGTCTGGTTTTGCAGATCACTAGAAATGGATAAAAGGAATTAATGATAAAAATAGTTATGCATCAAGGGGGAAAAGATGGTTTAAGGGAAATAATGAAACAAGACTTTAGGAATAACTTATGAAAAGTGGTACGCATGAGGGGGTTTGGTCCTGTATGCATAACATTCGATCAATATGTAATGTTTAGTACTTCCTAAAGTTTCAAGGAGAATTTTTTTTGATATGCTCTTTTGAATCTCAGGATGGACAGAAGAAAGGGATGGCATAAATAGGGAAGAAGATAAAATCAACTATCACACAACAATGTTGAAGGCACAATCAATTTCAACAATGTCTAAAAGGATGGCATCGTGATAACTATGTATATCTTATTTCTTATTGATCAACAATACTTACAAAATGACATTATTATGGAAAAATTGATCCAGACTTTACTCTTGGCAAAAGATCATGCAATAAAAAAGAACAAGAAAAAAAAAAAGCGAAAGACAAAACTAAATAAACTAAAAACCCAATTTATTATTTATGTACAAAGGAAGGGCAAAACATTCTTGGAGTCAAGTAGGATGACATTTTGCATAGAGAAACACATCATCTATTTTAGATGGATGATTCATGCATTGAAAGATGATGCATAAAGAGTGTGGATCACCCTGCCAACAAACAAACACATGTGATAATGGGCCTGTTATCCCCTATCCTATGGATAACTAAGGAGATTATGTCTTAAGGCCCACAAGTCCTAGACATGGAGTACCGAGGGGCATATTGACTTGAGCATGGCCCTAGAGGGCCCATCTTTCTTCTTCAGCGCCTCCACCTTGTCAATAACAGCAACATCCATCCCATCGACTTGGTCCTTCAACAGTAGTGGGTCTTGCTCCATGAGGTAATGAGTCCAGGTATCATGGTATGTGTCACTCTGATTCTTAAAACATTTGAATATGTGCATTTAATTATTTTTACTTCTAACGTGTACTTGGACCTTATGCCTTTCCACTTGTCCACACCTGGGGGTATGACATGATTCCCCAGCAAGTTGGTTCCCATTAGGTTTTGAGTTGCCATTGGGTGGGTTCATGAAAGGTCATCATCTGTTCCCACCATACTTACCACTTTTCATCTTTTTCCCTCTCATCCATCCCATACATTGGTTCGGGCATTGGGTTTTCCAAGCTAGCAAAGGGTTGTACCTTCCCTTGTGGGAAGAAGGGGCTAAAGGCCCAGAGGGTAAAAGCAATTGGCAAAAGATAAAAGCCAAAAGAAAAAAACCTTCAGATGCTTCACCCAAGGATCCCTGAGAAAGCAAAAAAAGGCTTCTCAGCAAGAAACAAAGGGACCCATAAAATAATAAAATCAAGACCTAGTTGGAGGATATGGGGTCTCATCATGAGCCAACCTATTAGGTCCATGGGCATGTAGCAGTATGACACTACCATTCAGTTGGTCACCACGCCAGGGTAGTGACTATTGGTGGCATAGCCAAGAGAAAGGGGGTCTCATCATGAGCCAACCTTCTCATCTATGTGAAATGCTTGTGGGTAACATTGTCACCACTGGTCACCACGCCAGGGTAGTGTCCCCTAACTAATCTCTTGAAGGAAAAAAACAATAAGATAAAAAATATAAAAGGCATTGAATGGGATTGGAAACATTTGCATCCATGACAAGGTGCAACTCACCCTCTTCAAAGGCACCCACAAGTAAGCCATACATTCCCCTGTCATCATTGCACCCATTGCTCAAACATCCCTACACCACCTCATCCACTTACATGGCTTGGATCTGTCTTCACCCGGAAACATCCCACATCCAATGAGAACTAGCCCAATAGGACATCCTAACATCCCCTCCAAACCTAGCTTGTAGAATATCATAACATCTTTGAGCACTTGTCTGGGAAAAAGGGGTTTCATGCACATGTTTAAATAACTTGATTATTAGATATGATTGACATTGCTATGATCCCTGTGACTTATGAGCCCATGAAGGGCGTACTTGTTGTTGTTGTAGGACCACACCCGACAGACAAGTACACATGGGGAGATGATTAGTTCAGACCTCCATAGGGCTAAAATCCCACCAGATGGATGTTGAGATCTCAATCGAGGGCAGAGATAGATCATAGGTTTGCACTATAGAGAGAGGAGGATGTTCCACCAGAGACAACGTGGCAGACCTGGACCAAGGGGGGTCTTTCCCTTTTCACTATGATGTAGGACTTGAAAGGCCCATGACGTCACCCATGTGACCCATGATGTCACCCAACGTTTTGGACACTTTGGAGGCAATTGTGTGCCAAGTGGCACCTGTGGTTTGATCTAGAGGTCTTAGGAGGCTTAACGTTTTGATCCTAGAGTCCAATGTTGCCCTAAAAAGGCCTAACGTCACCCTAAAAGGGCATGACATTATGCTCGGTTTAGGGTTTTATTATGTCATTTTATTTAAAAATTGGATATTACATGTAAACTGGCCATGTCGGCTTTTTTGACCTAATTCTGGTCATTGAAACTGTATAAATAAGGGTTCTTGCCCTTGTATTTTTCATCATCTTTCACTCACACTTGGTGAGGTCTGAAATTTTCGCCCTATTTGGGGTTACATGACTAAAATTTAGTGCGCACTTGTTGAAGGAGGCTTATTTTGTATTTTTTTTGGGCAATTTTCTTAGTGGAAGTGTTCAACTATGGTATTTGCTTGATGATTCTTGGTGAATGTAAGTAAGATTTCTGCAATTCTTCTTCATTGAATAATTATAGTTATGTTTATCTTGATTTACATTAAGATTATGAAATTGCTAGCTTAAAACCCTAGGAGGCCAAGCACATGTTATTGTCCTTGCCCTAATAGATTTCACCTACTAGATTTTGCTAAGAAGTCGATTTTCTTGAAGCTTTTGCTTAGGGCCTTGCCATTGCAACACCTTAGCACATTTTGCTTCATCTAAGCCATCATTACTTCATCCTTGAGCTAAAGGAGGAGGAGAACTACTAGGGACTAGGGTTACCTACACTCTAGTAGCTATTTCCCCCCTAGGGTTTGGTAGTTGAAGCCTTGGGTTACCAACACTTCAACTATTGACGTCTCTTGTCTTTGGTTCTCTTACTATCATCTTTTCCTTCAAGATTTGCTGCTACTTAAAAGACTCCATTTACCCTAAAGGCACTAATCTAAGACTTGCTATTGAGTGATTGACAAAAACAACTATCAAAACCTATAACTTAAGCTTTCTACTAACCACTCCTAACATTAGAATAACCTAATATACCAACTTTGTTGTTGTTTTTACTAAAGTAAGCTACAACCATCTTTTGCAACACTAAAAGCATCTAAAAGCAATTGAAAAAATTGATTAATGCACTACCTTACTTGCTTTTGACAAATGCTAGTATTTTGATGTTGATAAGTGATTATTCTTGGTCATTTTGAAGCCATTTAAGGCACTTATTGTGAAGCTATTGTCTTATAAACATTGTTGCCACAAACTTTTGTTTGCTTCACCATTATATCAGCCATTGCTTTTATTGATAAAGTCCGTGGTTTTATGAAGTACTAACAACAAGTTGTACTTGCGAAAGATATATTTTATTGTTGCTTGATTCCAGGCAGGTACATCTTGATACTTCACTACTTCATTGGTTAAAACCCCGAGACTTTATGATCAATGTGACTTGTGAGAGGGGACTTTTTCATTGACATCTTAACCTTGCCCTCTCAAACCCCCAAGTCACTGAGGACGTCTCCCCTAGGCCATCAAATCTAAATAGAAAGAGGCATCCTATTGAGGTGACAATGATAATATAACCTCTGTTATGCCAATTTTCCTTTCCATTAACCTTTCCTTTGATCAAAGTACAAATTGTGCGATAACATGGCCTATTATGATCCAAAAAAAGTGATCACCACCTTGCAGGACCTGCCAACGAACAAGATGGGCTTTAGGCTTGACATTGGAAGAATGATGGTTAGAAGTTTTGATGTTAAGGATTGAGTTAATGGGATCTTTAAGCACCATAAGGTCATCATTTACAATCCCCTAATCAAGAAAAGAACTACCATGCACCGAGGGGGATAATAAAGGATGTATAGGAATGCCTTTGAATTTATTGTCATAAAAAATGCATGCAAGGGAGATATGTATATCGTCATTGGATTTCACAACCTCTTTGAATTGAAACAATGTGTTTGTGAAAGAATTGTGCAATATGAAATCCCAATTATCCTTAGGGGAATCTTCGAAAAGAGACTCGTCATATGAATCTATATCCCTCCTTGAATTCCCTCTCTCATTTTCTTCAGAATGGTCATGAGACATATGAGGGATAGTGCTATTCAAATCAAGAGAATCCTTCGTGCTAAATTCATCCAAGAAGAATACTTCGTTGGATACAAGTTGATCCTGGGTAGGATGTATGTCAAAAAGGTCCTCATTAAAGGGGAAGACGTCAAACACAGATTTGTCAGAAGTAAGGTGGTTAGGTTAATCATGGTAAGAATCATCACATACTTCTACGGACAAAGCAATACTAGGCATATGATTGTCTTATTGATTATTCGAGAAGAGATGGTGATTCATATTATATTCATATTTAGCCTTTAAAAATAATTCACATGTTAACTCTTCGTGAGGGCCATTGCAAAAGTTACATCGAGGTGGATCACAAATACATTCAGGTAGAAATTCAAAGTGATGAAAAATAAGAAGAGGAGGAAAGCCGATAAGAAACTTTATAAAAATCGATTCTCCCATGAAAAATTGACAGATACTATCCATCTAGACCAGTCTCTTGCTTTACCACAAAGGGAAAGTGGAAAAAAGATATGAAGAAGGATGTATATCATAAACCCCAATAGATTGATAGAAGCTAAGGAAATGATCAATATGGTTATGAGAAAATTCCCATGAGTTACCCTTGAAAAGAGGACAACTAACCATAGATAATTTTGCATTCAAGATCAAATTAGATTTATACATGAACATGTAAGTTAGGATTCGATAAATTCATGAAAACATAAAAAAAGAAGAAGCTTATAAACAATAAATACAAAATATTAAAATACAAGAACCAAGGAAATATGGATAATGAGTTTTTTTTCCTTCCCCTGTATGGTCGCCAAATAAATGTTGAGGAAAAGGTATGGAAAAACTTACTCAAGCACTTTTAGATCTTGCCAGGCTAAGACAAGATAGTTCAGAATGTCACCCGGGGTTTATAGCCTCTTAACAATCGCTTAATCGACAAGTATAAATTACAAAGGACTAAGGTTGATTTTTATGTGTTGTATATATCAATGCAAGAGAAGTAAACTTTAAACAAAGTTACATAAAAGTGTACAAAAATTATACAAATGTATGTATGGAGATCAAAGCAAAAGAATGAATACGATCATTAAAACACATGTGTGAGACTGAAACAATAATTTGATTTTTTATTTATTTCATTATGAGATACAAAACTAAGTTCTCTCTAAAACCCCTACGAGGGTAGGGACCAAAATCAAATTTAGAATCCTTCGATGGGCATCATACAAAAAGACTCTGACAATCAAGAAGAAAACCGAAGCTAAAGATCTGGATCAACCTATCACAAAATGATGTCACTTGACTCTGCAAGATATTTTTTATCAGTCATGAAACTCAATTCATGCACAAACAAAAATACACAGACTATCAAAGATAAATCATACACCTTTAAAACAAGCTGCTAAAATATGTGATTTGATTTTTGAATCTTGTTGCCTTCAATAAGACCCTGTTGTCATCAAGAGGATTAATCTTTCTAGTAAACTCAAAATAAATGAAAGTTGAAAATATCTCACTAGTATAGAACAAATCTTATGGTTGTAGTTCTCCTTCTATTCTCTCCTCTTGTCTCTTCATATCATTGGGATTTTATTCCTCTTCAATAAGTTAGGGTAGTTCAACTACCTTTCTTTAGTTAAGTCAAATTAACTTAACTAATTAGTTTGAGACAAATAAATAATAATAATATATAAATAAGGGTCTTAAATAATAACTAAATAGGTGGGACCCCTTGTGACTCCCATTTATTTCCTTTTATAATAACAAATATCCAAATCATTTAATTCAAAACATCTCCTTGTAACTCTCACTTCATATATATATATACTCAATAATAAATATCACCATAATGTAATATAATCATGTCCCCAAAAATAACATCTTATCGAAGTTGTCCAATAAAAAATGCTCAAATGAATGTTGTTGTCAAAACAATGTCAAATATATGCTTGTTGTTCAAAACTTTATAAAAATAAAAATACTATCTTCAACATGTAAAACAACCTCAATTATCAAAATCCATATTTACTATGTTAGGCATTGGGCCTCTTCTCACTGTTGTCCCCTTTTGATTTCTCTGTAGCAGCCTTTGATTGGTTAGAACCTTGAGGTTGAATGACACTAATAATATAGAACATTCATCCTTAAGATGAATGCGAGAGGTGACTGATTTAACAGACTCTTTGGATGAGCTGTAGTGAGTGACTATTTCTTTTCCCTTATCCTGCACGGGCGAGGATATCTGTTTTTAATCTTTTACTAGCATGTGATGACTGCACAGGTGAGAGAGCAGGATCAACTTGGGAAACTTGATTTTTTGGTGGTAGAGGGGGTAATGGAAATGACACAGTGGGCCAACTGTGGTGGTGAACAACATGCTAGTGAAAAATCTCCTGCCAACCATCGTTGGCGGGCGGTTCTGGTCGCATCGACACACGAGGAGGGACTAGGATGCCAAAAAAGTTTTGATCTGCTTGGAAGGGTGGTCTTTCAGGTCGAGGTTGAAGAATCCCTTGACCTACTAGATTGAAGATCCCAGCTTGGAAAATATGCTTCAATTCCCGGGGGTCGACATCAAAATGTATGGAGAACCGAGGTCTTTTGTGATCCCTCTACCAATTTCCCTGGCCTCTATTACCTCTCCCATTACCGCCTCTGCTGAAAAAGCTTATCTTGTAGCAATATTCAATGAATCATGAAAAATTCTTAATAATTCATACATGAAACTCCACTTAAATAAAATCAAGAGTTGGCTCTATTATTTACCACAAAACCCATGCAATTCATCCATGAAAATTCCATTAATCAATTGCCACATGAACATGGAATGATAGGGTCATTGGGAATATGAAGGGTTCGTAGTGTGTGTAAAATGGTACAATGGAGGGGGAAATATACATGGATATTGTTCAAACAATCATATAAATAATCAAACTGTGTATATAACCATCTCTCAAAACACCAATCATCAATTAACCTCCATGTCTATTTCTTTTATTTTTCATACAGACTTTTCCTTAAAAATGAGTAATAATAGAACATGGAGTGTAAAAAGTGTAAGTGGGATAATGAGGGGAGTGTAATGCACGTATGATGGTATAATGGAAGGGACTACAATTGTTATTGTTCTTCATTATCCATACAAAACAATGCCATCATCATAACAACGAAATTTCCAAACCCTTTCCTGTTTCAAAATCAAAATTCAATACTCTATTTCAAAATTCCAAAACTAGTGCTTCACTTCAAGACTGTTCACTGTGCCTTTTGTAATTACATTTACATAATTCATTTAATAAAGACTGTCCAAGAAAAAATTCAACAGACATAACACATCCTGCACATAATAGGGTCAAGGAAACATAGTATTCCAACAACCAAAACTAACAGTCGAAGTATGGGCAGACTAGGTCCAAAACATTGCCATCAATATTCTTTAACCACTTACATAATTTCTTGAAATCAACCAAAAAGGAACCCCCATGGATAACACAAAATTAAACTGAGATTTCAAATAACAAAACTTCAAAAATTCCTATTCGTAGAGTTCATTCATCATATATATAATTCATCAACATAGGTATTCTATCCATCCATAAAAATCGACCACCTTAAGCATGCTAACACAACATGACTATATCTCTTAAACAATGTCTTACAACGCTGTCATCGCTTCAATATTGTCACACAACAGACTGTGTTTTATAAATAAGTGATCTTGGCATTAACTCTTAAGTAACAAATCAACAAAAACCTCATGACAAAAGAGATGCGAACAATGCCTCTATCAAATGTTGGGTTAGCCACCCTTACACAGTTATTCAAATGTAGGGTTTAAGATACCATTCATCAACAACAATGAGGTATGGGAGAGCAAGCAGGCAAACACTTTGAGGGTTTAATCAAAAGAATGCTTCAACAGTATTTTACCCCTTTTAATTTCCATAGACCTCTTCACAGGCCCTTTATAGAGGTTGCAAGCAAAATATCCATGATAGCCATATAAATAATTGATAGGAAAAGTCTAAATATAATCCAAAGGCCGTGAGCAATGACACCATTTTGTAACAGAGATGCATGAAGCAACAAAAAAGCCAGAGACGAGGCAGACCCGAAACACTTTCCCACAAGTTTTTCCAATAGATAAAGTAACAGAGCAACCACTGTTACATCAACAACGTGAAGCACTCACACATCGTTCAACTATGAATTTGGTTTCATATAAACACCACAGAGACGAACTTCATCCAAATCCAATACACAGTCGAAAAAAACCCATATCCCATAACCTTGGAAAAGCACAGACAATAAGCAAATGAAAGAGCCAACTTTTGATCTAATTAATGAGCAAAACAAGAATTCATGGATGGAGCAACAAGAACCCTCATACCTGGGTGCAAAATTGCCAAGGAAAATCGATAAAGTTTGAACACTTCTTCCACGGTTGAGCAAAACGGAGGCAACAACAACCAACAAAAATGACCAAATGCAAAATAGCAAGGGTGGCGACCATCGAGCTAGGTTAGAGCGACGTGCATTTACTGCACGTCGTATCCACATTTACTCCTTCAACCATAGCCATTACAGGTGAGCTAGCCATACAACACATAATCTACTATTTCCATAGCAATTCAATGCAAGCGCAATACACCACCCTTTTCCTATACTTTCAAACTTTAACATATGCGCCAACCCCAATATAATATATATCAACACTTGCTAGGGAGACCATGTCCCAACTCTTAAGCTTTAAACTTTAAAAAATGGCGCATAACCCTTTTAACAAGAGATCCACAATACCATTATCATCCATTACTTTAAGCATGGAGTTTAGATTTCCTTTTAAATTGAGTGCAACAGAATAAAACTTGTGATAACTATCAAAACAACATCATTTCTCTTTTAATCACATTGCCCATAAAGTTTGTCGTTTGGCCATTTGTTTTAAAGAGTAACTTAAAGACAATAAACTGTATAATTCATCTCGCAACCAAGTCATAAGCACATAAGCAAATGTGTCATCCTTCTTTCATATCCACACACGAGCTCCCACCTATTAGTATATTATTAATTATAAATAAATAATAAGGCATTGCAACCACTTTGCATGCAGGTACCTATGTTGCGCTTTTGGGCGTGAACATGCACCTTACTAAGTGTCGCAACTTTGACACCATGGAAGAACATTTGTCACAATCCCTAATCAACGTGGAGTCGAAAAACTCATCATGAGAAGGTCGAAAAACTGCTTTTTACCTTGAGATTTTGACCCATTTTTGAAGGTCAACGCTCCCTTGCCCATGCATAGGGAGCGTTGAACTCTTATCAATGCTCCCTTGCGCATGTACATGGAGCATTGACAACCCTTTGTGGTCCATATTGGGAGAGCATTGAAGTGGTTAGAGGAAGTTATGGCTATTATAAGGGCCAGCTCCGAGATGCTCTTAAGTGGTTTTGGTCGAGGGGCTGAGTCATGAGTTGAGTCACCCACATTCCCTCCATTTTGGGTACCCAAATCCTAACCTAAGGAGTTAAATCCTCAACCATTTCCTAAAATCCTTCATGGTGGTTAAGCCTCCAACTCCTATATAATTAGTGCATTCCAAGGTGAAAGGGAGGGAGAAAGATTTCAGAGTGTTAAACCTTTGATCTTGGAAGAAGGAATCCATCAAAGCATCATCATTATGATCTTGAGGCATTCGGGCAAGGCATGGACTAGAGAGCTTGGAGGAGTTGCTGCAACATCAACATTGATTTGTAAGTACTTCACCATGTTTCTCCATTAATATAACTTAGCCTATTTCCTTCATACTGTTGTTTATACATGTATGTCTATATAGATAGATGTGCTCTTGTCTAATGATATATTGTAAGAGTAGACGGTGTTGTTCTGTTCCTTGCAGACTTTCTTCATTGTGATAGAATTTTGGAGAATAAGACCAAAGATTGAAGATCAACGAGAACAACCATAAAAAATGAGTAAGTCACACTTCTTTCTTCTATCTTCTCTGCCTATAAACATAAAAAATAGATCTAAAATAATAGACTGTTAATGTTCATTTATTTGTTTTTCTGTCTTGAACCATAAAAGTCTAGATAACCAAAAGAGATTTCACCACCCAAAACATAAAAACACTTCACTTCATAGATATTCAAATATTTTCTTACACATTGACAAAATTTTCATTCACGTGTTTTTATAGATGATGAAAGATTTATGAAATAATCATAAAAAATAAAAAATACTTTGGAAACGAAAAAACCTATTTTAAAGCATCAAACACAATGTATTTTGCTATTTATTATTCACATAAACATATTGATAAACATATTAAAAAACCTAACAAACACATATTCGTTAGGCAACAAAGAAAAAAGAGCACAAAAAGCAAACACATATTCTTTAGGCAAGCATTAAACTGTGCACAGGAAAAAAAATTCGGCCTTAATTGAAATATTGAATGAAATTTTATCACAAGACTATGTGTTTCCAATTCGACTTCCGATGAAACATTGAATGAAATTTTATCCCACACAACTTTGTGTTCCAACTCCACCTTGAATGGAAAATAATTTCCACGTGGCAATTGAAACTACTCCGCTTGAGTAGCACGTATTTTCCAGGTGGCAAATGGAAACTTAATTGTAAATGAAACGAGTTAAGGTTCGCCGGTCACATAGATCGCATGCACGGTACATGCTCTAGAGTTTGAGGATGTTGTCTCTGCTGCTGCAGGGATTGAACAGGACAGCCTACTCTCAAGGGGGTTTGCAGTCTTTTCTGGTGAGGTGAGATGCCACGATTCTCTTTTCAGAATTCAGTCCACAGATGGACATTGTTTTTGGATTTCCTCTCTCTCAAGCTAAAACTAAGTTTTGTTATTTCTGTCATTCCATTCTATTCTCACACTTGATATATAAACCTAGCTAAGGGACGTGTTAAAACCAGACTTGTAAATATCTATTTCATCAAAGCAAACAGGGAGAACCCAACACAATCAAAAGTCATTGGTCTGATCAAAATTAGAACAACTTTTGTATTTTTCATGGGTTTTTGAGTTCTAGCAATAGCAGGATTTCGTCGGCATGCAATCATATAAGGGATTTGGAAAGGGTTTTCAATACAAATTAGGCATCCCATACAGGAAATACAGTGGAAACAGGATTTAGTGGAAGTTGGTTATAGTCTGATTCTTTTATCTTTTCGCACATGAATGACTCTCTCTCTGTTATGGATAAAAAATTTGGGTATCAGCAGGATGGTCCTCGTGTCTTCGCTGGTTGGATATAACGAGGAATGTTAGGTTCCTATTTATTTTGCAGGCTATACCTAATGTCTATTAGGGCATGTGAGGCTATGTTACCAGACCCATTTCTTGTTCCCTTCCCCTTCCTGTTCTCCTCCCCATTCCTGGCTTGACACTATATCAGTACATCACTAATCGATTATATGTGCATACTATAAGCGGGGGGTGGGTTCATGCTTCTTATCCCTGGAATGGCTCTAGTGCCCTGTCTCGTTTTGTTCCCTTTTCCCTTTCTCATTTCTGGGAACATTGACGTGTCCATTGTCACAGCGTGTCCAACGTGTGGGCATAAGATGTCCCATGTGTCCAAGAGTCTGACACGTGGCCACGTGTCCTCTTGCCCTAGGTTTACGTTGTTTACGTGTCTGATACCTTAGAAATGGTGGCATAAGAAAGATCAAATTGAATATTACCTACCATCATCACAACCTCATTTCTTAGACAGAAGCATACCCCAAGTCTCTAGGACATCTGCAACCACAACATCCATAGAAAAGACCTTCTCTGGATGAGCAACTATAGAAAAGGGCTTTTCTGGATAAGCAATTAACCATACCTGTAGATTCTTGAACAAACTAATGACTTCAACATGCCTCGAATCCATAGTAACAAGATTCCTGCATGGCCTAGAAACTTGTAGCCCTAATGCCTTCATTACGTCAACTGGCATAACAGTGTTAGATGCTGCTGAATCAAACATACAATTCTGAAGAAGGAGACTACTAACCAGTAAAGTAATGTAAAAAGGAGCAGCACTTATTTGATTGGGATCACCCACAAGATAAATCTCGGGACTATCATTTGCCATGTTAATGGTGTCATTTATCTCAAAGAGGTTCATCATTTTTCTTCTATGTTCTGAGATTTGAGTCAGTTCAGTGAAAGGTATAGGAATCTTTGTTTGGCCACTTCTCGAGATAAATCAAACTTGAATGACGAAGAAGGTAAAATAACTTGTTTTTGTACCTCATCATGTCACAGATTTGAAATCTTACCATTGTAATTGTTTGAGGCTGATTTCCTATGGCTGAATTATGTTGTTGCTTGCTGCCATTTATTGGTGTTTTCGTTGAATTATCTGGGGCAGCAAGTGCTGGTTTGTTTTTCCTACTATAGAGTTTCATAGCTTCTGGAACCATCTTATCATGTACAACTTTTCTTTCTTCCTTAGAGGGTATGATTGTATGATGTCCAACCCCAAGGGTTAGCTCAGTCAGTTGGTGCCATTTTTGCCAGGACATCACCCATAATGTAGAGCATCATTTTTACAACTTTTCTTGCTTCCTTAGAGGATATAATTGTAGGATGTCCAGCTCTGAGGGTTAGCTTAATCCGTTGGTGCCACTTTTTCTAGGACATTGCTGATAATGTAGAGCACTCTGCAAGTTCTTGGTTCAATTCCCATGGGGTTAGGTGCACTTAGTCTATGCCACCCGCTTTACATTGGGTACCGTCCTTGGAAAGGAGGGAAGTGCTTGGGAGATTCTTGGGGAGATATTTCCTAGGAAAAAAATAATTGTATGATGTTTTGAAAATTCAGTTCCTTAAGTTTTTCATGCATTCTTGAGAAAGACAAATTACCTTACATGTGGATTTGGTTTGCAACATGATATGATCATGATCATCCTTACCATTTGAACAATCTAGTGCCTGCTAACATGCATTCATCGCTTCATGTTGATCTTGCTCTTTACTGATGTATGTTGATGAGCTTGTTATATTGCTGCTGTATGTGGATGACTTATTCTTAACTGGAGAAGAAAAACTCATCACTGATTGTAAGAAGAAGCTCGTTGTAGAATTTGAGATGAAAGACCTTGGCCTAATGCACTATTTCTTAGGTCTCGAGGTCTGGCAGAGCCCAAAGAAGATCTTCCTTAATCAAGGGAAGTATGCAGTTGAAATACTGAAGAGATTTGACATGTTGGAGTGCAAATCCATGAATACACCCATGGAAACAAAGTTGAAGCTCCTGGTTGACACTTCGTCAGAATTGATTGATGCTACGTTGTACAGACAGATCATTGGATCGTTGATATATCTGACGAACACCAGTCCAGATATATGTTTTGCYGTGAACACCTTTAGTCAATTTCTGGTAGAGCTCAGACGTGTTCACCTGGTTCCTGCAAAACATGTGATGAGGTACCTTAAGGTTACATTAGATTGTGGTCTCAGTTATAATGGAGATCATGACTTCAGAYTGAGTGGTTATATTGATTCGGATTGGGCTGGAAGTGTCCCTGACAGAAAGAGCACTTCAGGATGTTGTTTCAGTCTAGGGTCAACCATGATCTCATGGCAGAGTAGGAAGCAATCAAGCATTGCTCTCAGCACGACAGAAGTAGAATACATTGCTGCATGTTCCGCCAGTTGTGAAGCCATATGGCTTCGAAAGTTGTTGACAGGTCTATTCGATCTGGAGATGGAAGCAACCTTGATTCTATGTTATAACCAGAGTTGTATAAAGATGACAGAGAACCCTGTGTTCCATGACAAGTCAAAACACATAGAGATCCGATATCATTACATCCGTGATATGGTGTAGAGAGGAGCCATAAAGCTCCAGTATGTTAGCACAAATGAATAGGTTGTTGATGTGTTGACCAAGCCTCTATCTCGTGTAAAGTTTGAGCACTTTCGAGATAAGCTTGGTGTAGTCCGAAAGGACCTCCCTCGAAAGGGGGAGTAGTGTTGATGCCAGCGTAGTGCTGAAGATTTCCAGCTTCGTGCTGATGTTGTTGTGATGCCAGCCTATTGCTGAAGATTTCCAGCCTCGTGTTGATGTTGTTGTGATGCGAGCCTCGTGCTGAAGATTTCCAGCCTCGTGCTGATGTTGATGAGATGCCAACTTCGTGCTGAAGATTTCCAGCCTAGTGCTGATGTTGATGATGCTCCAGCCTTCGTGCTATGATGTTGCCGTTGTTGATGATGCTCCAGCCTTCATGCTGTGATGCTGTTGTTGTTGATGATGCTCCAGCCTTTGTGCTATGATATTGTTGTTGTTGATGTTGTATCAGCCTTGTGTTGTTATTGATGATGATGTATTAGTGTTATACTAATCCATGTTGATGCAGATGATGATGATACCATTCTAGCTCCCTGCTGTGAATGATGATATTGATGATGAGAAAAACTTCCAATGATTTGTATATATGCCAGTCAGTGTTCCAGATGCTGTTGATGTTGCTGCCCTCTCTCTCTCTTGATGATGTTGTAGAATACCCTTCTTGTTAAGGGGGAGTGTTGAAATATTGTAGCTGCAAAGAGTATTCTATTTATTATTGAGTTATTATTCATTAGATCAATCCCCTTTTGTGGATTGATCATGCTCGGCATTGTAATTGACCAAATCCCCTTTTGCGGATTGGTCAAACCCTAAATATATTATGCAAATTGAGAAGTTCGCCCCTAGGGCAATTAAAGTGGTTTTAACCACTCAGAAAGACAAGTCGGCCCTGCCAGTGAAGAGGCACCTTTTGTGCACCTGCCAGTTTGTATAAATAAAGGAAGCCATCGCCTCATTTGTACACTCACTCAACTCACTCATCTAGTGCGCAAGTATTGAAGGAAGCTGTACTTACGTGTTGCCGGAAGAAGGAAGAGAGAGAGGCGCATTGCTCGGGAGAGGATATTCTCTAGTGTTTGGTTTATTGTCTTGGCATTGTATTGGCTATCTATATTAAGGAAGTTTTTGCTGGGTTTTCTTCCCCATGAGGGTTTCCCAGGATACATGCTGTGTATCTTGTGATTGTGTTTCTCTCAGTGATCCTATCTATGCTATGGTTATCTAGTAAATTGAAAAGAAACCTAATAATAGCTTAAACCTTAACACCTTATGGTTGCAGCATACAAGTTGTTACAACAAAGAGATCACCTACCAAAACTTGCCAACAATCCCCCCCAAAAGTGCGCCGAGACTAGTAGAGTGTAGGGGCAAACTTTTAGCAACTTTTGACGGTTGGTTTGTGAGTTATTAAGGAAGTTGTGTTAGGGTTTTTGCACCCCTAATGGCTGTAGATGAAATTTTATGACAGCAACAAGAAGCACTTAGCCAAATGTGATGCCCTAGTGGCTCAAAGGTGCCTTAGGCACAAAGATCAGTTTCCAATTTAGACAATCTCAAAATTCCAAAATTTCACATTTACCAATACAAGATTTTATTTCTCCAATGCAATTGACTAGTGCCTTTAACTATTGAGTAAATGGAGTCTCTTGATCCAACAAGTTGGATGAGTTACTTCCTTGGGGGTGTAAGCCCTTTTACTCCCCAAGGCAAACCTTAACCAACAAGGAAAACCTAGGAGGGTGTAAGCCCTTTTACTCCTAGTATCCTTTGCACAACAAATTATTTCATGACAATTATGATGGAATTGGAGGGGGGTTGTATGTCCTTATACTCCCCAACAGATCATTAGATCAACCTTACAACCAAGAAAAGAGAGCAATAAACTTGTAACCCTTATCTAGTTGAAGCATTAACAAGATAGAACCTTGATTCACCAAACAAAATCCACCATAAAGCAAGAAATATCCTCCAAGAGAGCTAGCACATTACTTCATCCACCATTAGCCAAAAGAAACCAAGACAAAAGCACAAGAGAGAAGAGATTGCCCAAAGAGGGCACAAATTTCAGCTAGGAAGGCTTCTCCTAATGGGAGAGCTATGATCAAAATGAAATAGAGTTGATCTCGATTTATACAAAATGTTCTAAACATAGTTTGTCCACTTAAGTTAGGGTATGTTATCGCACGGTTTGTAGGAAAGTTTAAAAGAGCTCGAGTCAAGGCTTGAAACCGGCGTAACAGGAGCTTCCCCACCCACTGTCACCTCGATGGGGGGCTCTTTCTATTTAGGAGGGCTAGTCCAAGGGAGACGTCCCTAAGCAATCTGGGTTAATGAAGGGCTAAAGGGTAATGGACCAAGTCAAAGAAGTTCCCTCTCACAGATTGCTGCCCAAATGAGATAGTCAAGGAGAGAAATCCACTGATGATGCACCTGTTTGCGAGACAAGACAAAGAAAACTAGAATATGCTTGCAGTGGGTTAGTACTTCATGAAATCAATGACTATCTTTATCATATATGTAAGCAAATGTATATATGCTATTATTGACGAAGTCAATGATGGCCTATCAAAGTCAAAGATTTGTATCGCTTCACCAACAAATGCATAAAGAGACAAAAGCATTC
>ML786272.1:510192-533454 GCA_009831015.1 Picea engelmannii
AGGACAAGTCTGGCTGAGAAGAAGAAAAGATGGGCCCTCAAGGGCCATGCTCAAGTCAATATGCTCTCGTACTCCATGTCTAGGACCATGTGGGCCTCGAGACATGATCTCCTAGTTATCCCTAGATATCGGGGATAACAGGGTAAACACAAAATAAGGGGACAATAACCCTTATTTTGCCCCTTTACAAAAATAATATTAAATAATTCATAATTTGCACATAGCGAAACCCTAAAAGGCAAGACGTCACTCCTTTAGGTCTTTTGTGGCAAGTCGTTGAGTTTGGAGAAGGGACGTTGGGCTTCCAAAAGCCATCTTCCAAGGCGTTAGGACCTTTCTCCACTAAATCAAGGCGCCAATCCTCATCAAAGTGCCAAGTGTCACATCACCACCACCTCCTAGCCCATGTGTGACGTCAAGCTTCAAGAAGGTGACATTTTTCCTCTTTCAAACAAATCGTTTGCCATGTGGAGGCTGGGTAAGATCCTCCAAGGTGTCCTCTAGGCCTCCAAAGGCATGTCTCCGTGATCTGGCATGTGGGCCCTTGACATCCAACCTGTGGGCTTCAAGCCCCATGGAAGCCCAAGCTAGGCCTGTTCCTCCAAAGCTGTCCACCAGTTGGCTCCTGCAAAGACAAATGGATATGCCCTCCAAGAATCTCAAGTCAAAGCATCATGATGAGTAAATCAAATCAATAAAAGAGCCATCTAAGCAAGTACATCCAAACCACCTCATCAAAATAAACTAATGCTCAAAGACCCTATGCAATTTGCCAAGTTTAAGTATGGGAGGGTTGACAAAACGACCTATTGGGTGAATTGTTCATCAAGTTTAGGGGTGTTTCCCGAGGGGACCTCCTTCTAAGTCATGTGGATGAGGGGAAGACTTTTGGGCATGGGGTTCATGACATACAAGGGGTTGTAGTGTCTCACTTATGGGTGCCTTTGGAGAGGGTGTGCTGTACCTTCTTTTTTAATGCAACCTTTTTCCAAGCCCATTTATTGCCTTTTATTCTTTTAGGATGTTTCCAAGTTGAAGCCAAGGTGGGGCTTCTACCTAAGCATGAAAAACTGTGCCCACCTTGACTCTACCCTGGTCACATCATGCTTTCCCAAGTTGGAAACATGTGTGGGGCTTCTACCTAAACAATAAAAACAATGCCCACATGTGCTCCTCCCTGGTTGGCATTTGTTATTAGTCATTCTTTTACGGATCCCATTAGTTTTTTATGAGAGACATTTCATTGTCCTCAGGATCCCTGGGCGAGCATCTAGAAGGTCAATGGTTCGGCTTTTATCTTTTGCCAGCCACAAGCCTCTGGGCCTTCAGCCCCTTCTTCCCATGATGTGAGGGACAACCCCTTCTTGGGTCAGTACACCCGAAAAACCCAAAAGGTGAGGAGATGAGGGGATGAAGTGTGGAAAGTGACAAGTATGGTCGAGAATGGCACGATGACTCATCAAAGGGACCTCCCAGTAGCATACCTATCCCTAAGGGTGACCCACTTACTAGGGTGCAATGTCAACCACTGAAGTGAAACACGGAAAAGAGCATAATGTCCAAGCAACCGTTACATAATCAAAAGTAGTAATAGATGCAACAAATTCAAATGCCTCAAAGATTGAAATGGCACTCACCATAATACCTGACTTGTACCTCATGGAACAAGACCTAATGTCTTCTGGAGGTCAACTGATGTGGTGGATACCGTCATGACGAACCTGGAGCTGTGGTGGTGAGGTGGGTCTCTGTCTGTGCAAGTGGACACTGCTGGTCAAGCTGTCTCTTGGTACTCCATGTCTACAACCTGAGGGCCTCGAGACATCATCTCCTTAGTTATCCCTAGGAGTTGGGGATAACACTCATCACCAAGCCCCCAACTCAAAATACAAGGGGGTTTTCACCAAACGAAAGGGATAATTTGGTGCCCATGACTATTCCCACGTGCTTGGCACCTAGGCCACGTGAGAATACCTGCCCGAGGCTACACAAATCAACACTCCCTCTTAATGAGGGAGGTATTCTCACCACACTCCACAATCACCTGGAAGTAGCTCTGTCTCCCATCCTGGGAGCCTAGTTTTTAAAACCGGACCGGTTATTATCAAACCGCCAAATCGACCGAGTTGATAGGTGACCGAATCGACCCGGCCTGGTGCTCGGCTTGGTATCGAACTAGTCGGATTGAATTCGGTTCGATATCAAACCCGTCGAACTGGCGGGTTTGAATCCAATTCGATATCAAACATGAGGTTCCAACTGGGATGAGCACAATGAAACTATTATAGCTGATAGTGACAAAATTATTTAACACTGTTAGCCAGTTAGCACTATGGAGACCTTGTAGAGCTCATATTCAATAAGAATGGGCTTATCATCGGGTAAGAAGGAAGAATATGAAATTTCAAGTTTCTGGTAAAACCTAAAAATGAAATTTTAAATGGCTTATGAAATTTCAAATATCCTCCTCAAATGAGTTGGTATGGCAGTTGTTTACTTTGAACATGAGGAACAAAAGAATATCCTAGTTCAAGAACATTAATTTGCCATGTTGGCGACCACTGGAACCATTGTCCATAATTAATCATCATAAAAACATAAAAAATTTGCAGCAACAAGAACCATTACAGATGCAGGGGGCTGGTCATCTTTATCATTGTTAGATGGCCCTTCCCAGCCTTTGGTTGGCGGTTCGGGTTTGGAACAGTGAATTCCCAACCATCATTATTCTGCCGTTGTTCTTCTAGAGGCTTCTTTGCTTCAGAAATTGCAAGGGCCAACATAGGAAACTTGTCATTCAGTGGCCAGAGATGGGGGCTACCTGGGCATTATGGACTGTAGAGGCCATTTAGAGTCTCCATGATTATGTATTTTGTTGTTGATATGTATTGCACTCAGTGCCATTTTGATATATACACCCTTACATGGTATATAGATGAGCAAGCTTTGCATATTTTGTCTTTAATGGTTCGGAATCATGGTTTGAAAGCTTTAAAATGATTTTTTTCATTAAAATTTAATTATTTTATGTATTTTTTGTTGAACTGAGTCGTTGAAATCAAACCGGTCCGAGTCGATCCGGTTCCGGTTCGATGTCTGAGTTGATAGGTGATTGGTTTGATGTCCGGTTCCGGTTTTAACAACTATGCTTGGGAGTAGCTCTGTCTCCCGTACTGGAAGTAGCTCCGTCTCCCATACTGGATCCGCTACCACAGCTGCTCTCTAATCCACCCGATTGGCTGCTCCCTCTGTCACTAGTGACTGAAGCAAATTCTGCTGTATGAAGTGATCCCATCTTGGAAGACACCCTGCACCTAGAAGCCTCCCGCTTCTGAGCATCCTGCCTGGCCATCTCAACCCATGACATCTTCTTGACAGTATTGGAAGATGCCTCTCTCCCATCTGGACCTGAAGGTAGACTCCCTCTGAATGGTTGACTCTCCCTCTGAGCCTGTTGATTCCCTCTGAAGTCGAACTCCCTCTGAATCCACTAACTCCCTCTAAGGTTAGGCTTTCTTTGAGTCTACACAACCTCCGCAACCACCTGCTCCCAGTCCATTGTCACTCTGCTACTGTTGGTCATGGCTCGCATAGGCTGGCCCTTCTGCCTATACACGTTGCTCTCTCTAACTCCAAGACCACTACTGTGTCTGAGCTAGATACCTGTCCATCCCGGAACAAGAGCTGCATAGCCCTTCTCCTTTATCGCTGAGTTTGAGAACACACTCCTGGCACCATAACACATCTGCCATTCGCAACACATCTCCTGACTCCATCCAGAATACCACTGTTCCAGATCCCTGTACTACATGCCTAGTTCTCATACCAAGCTCCACGTACATACATGAGTCAGACTCTATGAAGCTCTCGAACAAATACTGTGGTCCTGTCATATGCCGGTCGCTCCCACTATATAAGAACCATGCAATCCTCCCGTTAGCGCTCAAATTTGCATCATAAAATTTTATACGCCAATGCCAATTGCACTAGCCTATTGCCCATTTTATCAATTTTGCCTTTCTTCTTCAAGATATCTAAAATGTATAGCTTGGTCCATGCCTAAGCTATTTGAGTCCTTTATTATTCATTTTGGCAAAAATAAATTAAAAAATATTGGGTTTTATACCCAATCTCCAATTCAAGGATGTTTTTGTTTTAAGTGCGTTACCAAGCCTCTATCATATGCCAAGTCACGCAAAGCACCAACGCACAAGGCAACACACCAGCACACACAAGGCCACGAGGAGGAGTCCCACAAGGGAGATTTAGTCTCGCACAACGCATCGAGGGATTATTAAATGCCTGTGCATATAAACAAAAGAGTTGAGTTCTTTTCTATGCGTGTGTGATAAAGGTCTCTTGCACAGGAAAACAAAGCATCGATCAAAAACAGGTGTAAGTGTAAGGTGCACCGGATGCCAGGTATCGACAGCAGTAGTTATCATCGCCATGAGGAGTGCCATTGTCATCATATGTTATAAGTGTACAACGTGTTGAAGCTGTATGATGCTTGTATGCGCTGCATGTGGAATATATTTATGCACTCGAGCTGCCAAATGTCGAGTATCTTGTTTTATTCCAAATGCGCCGCCGCTGAGTTTCAGGTCATGGTGTACAGATTTGTCGCCTGCGAAGGATGATTTTTATGATATTGGTGTATTGTCAGGTTTCTTATATCAAGTGGCTCTTCTGATGTTGAAAGCTCTGCGTTCTATGTGTGGCATTTTCCCTCCAGAAAACGTTTCTAATACTGTGCCTCTCCGAGCTGGAAAACACAATCCTACAGAGACTTAATCAGTCAAAAAGAAGAAGCTTACCTTGGTGGGATGCATGTGTATTAACAGGTTGTTTTCATTGCAAATTCACGACTGTGGTCTGGTAGTATATTTATCAGATTGTACTGCCATTATATTTGCAGTGCGATTCTCAACTTTTTCTTCTATTGAGAGTTCTGGCTCCAGAAAACGTTTCTAATACTGTGCCTCTCCGAGCTGGAAAACACAATCCTACAGAGACTTAATCAGTCAAAAAGAAGAAGCTTACCTTGGTGGGATGCATGTGTATTAACAGGTTGTTTTCATTGCAAATTCACGACTGTGGTCTGGTAGTATATTTATCAGATTGTACTGCCATTATATTTGCAGTGCGATTCTCAACTTTTTCTTCTATTGAGAGTTCTGGCCCAAAATTTGGACGGTTAATTGTTTGGGCATAAGCAGTCCCTTGAAAAATCTCAGTTGACGGAGAAGAAATGAAGAAAAAACCTTCACTTCCACAGGGCAGTCACAGATAGAAATGGTTAGTTCCTATGGTTGTTAACTTTCATTTATATATCAATAATTAGGCTTGGCTCATCCACTCAGGGGATCAACTCTTCGCTCAAGCAAATGGACTACTCAGGTGGGTATTTCGTGGAAGCCGAATTGGATCAACATGCTCATTTAAGTGAGCCTAACATCTGAGAATAGCTTATTTGATCTCAGCTTCCAGGGAGACAGTCATAAAATGAGAAGAACATTGCAGGCTCTCTACCATCCTCTTAACCATTATCTTTTTCATTTAGACCTTGAGACACCTCCAAGGGAAAGGTTTGAAATGGCCATGTACATGAAATCTGACCCTATGTTTTTGAAATAGAGAATTTTCATGTAGTGGGAGAGGCCAACTTGTTGACATACAAAGGTTCTACTATGGTTGCTTGTACTCTGCAAGCTGTGGCAATTCTTCTAAGACAAAGTAAGGACTGGGATTGATTCATCAACCTTCGTGCTTCGGACTATCTGCTTGTCACACAAGATGATTTGCTACATGTTTTCTCCTCTTACCAAGGGACCTCAATTTCATCGAACATACAAGTGATATTGGCTGGAAGAAGCATGTTGAAGAGTGTCTCGACTCTCAGCCAATTCTAGTCAGGGTTTCATCTCTTTATGTTCAAACAAATTACAAGGTTGGAAGTTGCAGAACAAGCAGATCAGGATCAGGCTAGAAATAGTATATTAGCTTCCAGGGAGACAGGGTCTGTCCGTGTAGTGCCATTAGAACTGTGGTTGCAGCTGTCCCTGCTCGCCTTCTTACTCAAACATCCATTTCTGCATTTAGTGCTTGTTATCCACTTCTTGCTAGATTTCAGCAGATGAACCCTGGTCAGGGTGCTCTTACAAGAGGTGTAGCCCAGGCATTTATCAATGCAGGACAATCTAGTGGCAATGACACTTTTCAACAGCAGTCCTCAGAAAGTCTTCTCTTCCCCTCAAGTATTGCCCATGTGCAGCCTCAGACTCAAAATGTCAATGGAGGTGCTCAATCTATGAATTTCTTGTCTGCACTTGTTGTGGCTTCAACATCTGAGAATTCAAATTCTGAACAAGAAATGCCTCAAAACCAGTCGGGCTCTACAACAGAACAACATATAGTGCAACAAGGACCATATGGTGAGCGTTTGGGTGTGGGCAATGATGCCAGAGACAGATTGAGAAATGGTAATAATAGCAATGTAGCAGTCAGTAGCGGCAGTGACATGGCAACTTGGTGAACTTTATATTGCAGCAAGTAATGGGAGCTTACACTCAATCTAGGAGACCAAACCAACAACAGTCTGGTGAACAACTGCAATGGTAGCCAGCCTAGCTATGTGCAAGTGCCTCCACGAAGAGATCATCAGATATGACCAGAGAAAGGCTGGTGATAAAGCATCAATAGTCAGGAACAGAGAATTCGCAGCAAACTTTACAAGCTCACTGCGAAATCATACAGTTAGCCCAGATTTGAGTTTGTTGGGGATTTTCAATTGCCAGTTGTGTTCTAATGCCTTCAAAGCTTCAGTCGGTCATGAGGGACAGGTGTCCCATCAATTTAGCTTCTTTAGATTACACAGCATGTGCTGTTTAGTCGGTATTAATGACTGTAGACAGGATCCTAGAATCTAGGGGTTTGTTGAGTTTTCTGTTGTTATCCTTGAGGGATAGAATCCTATGTAACAGCTGGACATCGACTTCCTTGAAAGAGTAAAAACATGTGTAGACTATATATAGGTAAGAGGTAGCCTTTTAGAAGGGTTCGAGTGATAGGGTAAAGGCTGTTACTATTTCGTAAACTCTCAGACTCTGTATATCTGGATGGAGGATTCTTGTGTAGTCAAAGATCAGCTTGTGCTCCTTTCTTTGTCCATTTTTTTTTGCCTTCTTGCTCTAATGGAATACTGATTGATAAAGGATTTATCAACAGCTTTGTTAGCAGAGTTATGCAGTGAATGATTTACTATGTATTTTGTGAAGCATTTCTTCTTGGAGCAAATCTTTATTTCTTGATTAGATTGATCCTAATTAATGAAATTTCAACCATATGAATGTGTCAATCAAGCCGGATGTGAAATTGACTGTTCATCTTGATGTTTTTTTTTGCATTTTCTTCTATTCATCTTTCAAAATATGTGCTGGTTGAAAATTATGATAGCCCTTTTTGCTGGAATATAGTCTTTGAGATTTCATGCATTAGAATCAGGCTTTGAACCTTATCCGTTTGATCCATTTTTGAATATAAGCACTCATCCAACTCTAAAGATTCAAATGAGTACTAGGCTTGTCTTTCCAGCATTCTAACGACAACTCTTAGTGCTAACACCTCCCAAGGCAAGCATCCCACTTACCCAAGTCACAACCATCCAATGAACTTCTGCCCAAGTCCATCATCCAAGTCACAAGACTCTCTGTGTCTATGCACATGCTGCAACTGAACCTATGTCCTCTCTCTGAAACAGTCCCAAGTTGCGGATGGACACGCAGTGTAGTCCACTCTAGACCTTTGCAACTCATCTTTGCAAGTGTCCTCATCCTCTTGGGTCAAATACCTCATACACTGTCGCACCTCTGCAATGTGCAACTTTTCGGCCCGATGAGGACTTCATCTCATCAAACTGCCAAACATCCAAAGCTATCTCGTCTATGTCAAAGCACCCGAGTTGCACCCATCGCAACTCACTATGACAAGTCATCGGAAGTTCATCCACAGAGTTGGCAGCCCGCCACACAACATACTGTTGCGAACCGAGCTCTCCGCCAATCCACCAAAACTCCCAACTTGCCACACCACCAAGCTGCAATAGTCCACAACTCCTCGTTTGACGGTCTGCTCCATGTCTCAAACCAAAGACCATCTAAACTACTGCTACCTGCAACAGTGACTGCAGCTCCCTCTCAGAGCTAGCTCTTCAACATTGCTACAACTCCCTCTCAGAGCTGTCACCTGTGTAGATAACTCAGATCCAACTGCCCTTTTCAGAACTTCAAGCTCTGATACCATGTTATATTTTGACAGCACCTCAGGTTTGGTCTATGTCTTCGACATTTATACACAAATTTCACTATTTGAGCTATAAGCATAAACACACTAAGATGCCTAACTACATAGCACAACGGAAAAGGAAAAAGCTAGCAATTAGATCATGCACAAGTGCACAGGAATTTCAAGCCCAAAATCATGTTCTTAAACCAAGAACCAATGGGCTCCCGTACCAGGGACAATGGCCCAATCTTACATACAGTAAAATACCAAAATTTACTTACAAGGCACAGCTGAAACCTTCCTTGGTTTCCATGCCAAACTTGGTCCAAGACTGCTGCTGTTCTAGCTCCAAACACACTGCTGTAACAGCCTTCTAAGGCTGTCCAAAAGCTGCTGTTACACCCCTGTAACAGCCCTCTTTTGCTGCCCTCAAAATCTGCCTTTCAAGCTGTCCAAAATCACTCCAGCAGCCCACTAGTCTTGCTGTCCTAGACCTCTAGGACAGCCCCTAGACTGTCCCTAAAAGCTGCTGCCACCTTTTCTCCTTTCCCAGCACACCTGTAGCTGACGTCCTGGCCTTCAGAACACCACCAGTACCTTGCTGTCCACCTGTAGCAGCCCCTCTGCCTCCCACAGTACTGTAGAAGCTGTTTCAGCCCTCAACAAACCTGCTGTTAGGCTGCTGTAAGAGCCTTCTGTACCTGCAGTACCTGTACAAGCCTCCTATACCTGCTGTACCAGCCTGTAGCTGCCCTCTATTTGGCCGGCAGAACCCTCCTTTAACCTGTGGCTGCCTCAGACTGGCAGGCTGAGCCTCTCCTAGGCTGCGGCTGCCCTAAACTCAGCTGGCCGCCCCCCTACAACAGACCCAGCACCCTGCTGCTGTCGATTCCCACTAGGCCGAGCCCTCTTACCTTCAGCGGCTACCTTCCTCTAGCAGGCCAAGCCTCTCCTAGGCTTCGGCCTGCTCTCCCTAGGTTGCCAACAGCTACACAGACCTGTGGCTAGGCTTCTCCTAGGTGCTGGCTGCTCTACTTCCAGTTTTACCTGCCCAAAACAATAGTATCACAACAGAACTGAGGCTTCTTCATGGCTAGACTGAGGCAGTGAGGTCACCACAGGCTGAACTCAAATCACCAAGCTCCTCTTCACATTGTCTCCAAAATATAATGAAATGTCACAATGACCTCTCTCCTTTATATACATGTCTTAGGGGTCATCATAGAAGCCCCTCCACAAGTCAACATCAAATTAGACTTTCTTGTGGGTGTGAAGCCCCAACACAAACCCACAAAGCCCATCACTAAGCCCCCAAGCTCCCAGCTCAAAATACAAGGGGGTTTTCACCAAACGAAAGGGCTAATTTGGTGCCCACGACGATTCCCATGTGCCTAGCACCTAGGCCATGTGAGAACACCTGCCCGAGGCTACACGAATGTAATGTTCCTGACTTAGCTAGTCTGGGAAACTCTGCTAATGTGTGTGTATGATTAATTGTTTACAGCATATATATTGAGTATACAGATGGTAAATGAGACAAAAGACTATAAATCGTATATTATGATATCTTCGGAGTACAATGCCGAATGCGGCTGACAATAAAATAAATCACTTGGCTAGATCAATGAAAAAAGGATCTTAGCCGGAATACAATAAGCAAACTAAAATGATAATACTCGATGATAGATGAGACTGCGGGATCAGTGGACGATCTGCAAGCTATGGCAACTCATGCGGTAACTACCGCAAGTCCGGAAAGTTTTCCCTGGTGGCTAGATCTCTCGGATCGGTTTGGAAACTGTCCCAAACAATGCGCCCTGCTGTCCCTCTTAGTCCTGGTGACTGACCGACCCCTTTTCTGGTGTGTCTGGACCCGGATGGATCCCCTTGTGGGAATGCGCCCCTCTACTACTGGAAAACTGCGCCCTAGTGATTCCTCCGTTAGAATCGGCTGAGATGTGTTTCAAACTGATCGCCTTGGCCTACTATGAAATGGGTTGGAAGGGTTTCCCCAGATATGATCCGATGATCGCTCGGGAACCCCGAAGGGTCGAATGTGTCCTCCCCAAGTGCTGCACTCCCAATGTTCGGAAAATGCGTCCTTGATGATTCCCCTGTCGGAATCTGATGAGAAACCAGGAAAAAGATGCGTATGGCCTGCGTCTCAAATGGGTCGGAGGGGAATCTCTGAACTCTCCCTGAATGGGACAAGTCGATCCACTAAACCCCCTCAGAAGTTGCACCCTCTCCCTGAACAAGTGCGCCCCTGCTACTGAACCTTATAGAATTGCTGCTGAAGACTGATGGAAGACTTGTGTGATCTCCCCGGTGACTAGGGTGTGTCTCTCAACACCGAAATCGGCCACTGGTGTATTCCTTTTGGAATCCACTGAGCTACCTCTCCTGAGATGCGTCTTTCTCCTCAATGACAAGTCCAAATCTGCATAATGATGAATTAGGCCATTGTACCTTCTCTTATAGCTGCCCGAAACCCTAATTCGCTGTTGACTTCTAATTTTAGCTCATCTGTTCTATTTTTAGCTCAAGTTGGCTTAAAAGCGCTTTTAGCTACTTTTAGCTCAATGTCACTTTCCGATTATAACACCTTTGATGGGGATGACCTCTAGTAGCCCTGTTTATCCCTTTCTGGCCTTGGCTATTGTCTAACGGGGTTGTTTAGACCATTAAGCCTCCTCTCTGGAGCTCCTATTTGGAAAGGGACATTACAACAAATCAACAAAATGTACCCAGAAAATGCACGAGGAAACTCTAGCATTCCAAAATCATCCATCGACATTCCATTTAAAACACCTTCAAAAGAGTATTGCATGAGAGAAAACAGCCCAGAATCAGTTTTCCTTATTACTCCACACCGAAACACCAATCCAAGGCAAAGTTCCAAGAAAATTTCAGAAAATTGCAGACCTTCTAAGGGAAAAATCCCTCAAGAAGTGATGATCAAAATGAGTGAAGTGCCTCTCTATTTATAGGGGAAAGGCTCAACTTCCACTTACATTAAAATAATCATTTCTAAGCTAAATTTCCACTAATCTAGCCTAAGGAGGGGAAAAAGCCCTCTTCAACAAGTAATTAATCAAAACAAATTCAAAATTTGGGCTTTCTTGAGTCAAACATCCAACTAACAAGGGGCAGAAACCCTCAAAGATGACTTTCTTCCTTAAATGGGGGAAAAGTGGGGCTTTGGTGCAGCAATCAGTCTCCAAAGGCCCTTCAACTGCTCCCATTCTTCTCAAAACCAGCAAAGAAAACCTTCAAAACTGCCCCAAATGCTTATTCCTCAAAAACCGAGCAGCCAACAGTCCAATTTATCCTTCATGTGAGGATTTTAAAGGCTCCAGGTGGGGACAAAGACTCATAAAGCATGCAAATCGGCTTATCATACCCTTTACATCAACATTCTCACTTATCGCAAGTCGGCCCTGTATTGCAAATGCTACACGCATATATATATTTATATATCAGCGACCTTGTTTTATTCTTTAATTCACTATTCTCTGCAATCCTGGGTAGAGGGGTCACTACAGGCCCGAATTTATGGTAAAGGTCCGAGTTCTGGTCATTACAGACCCTAATTTCTGCTACTGATTGGAGTTCTGGTCATCACAGGTCCGAGTTTCTGATACAGGTCCGAGATCTCAGTATCTAAAGTGATCAAACGCCTTCCATATCCTCCCGAGACATATGTGGCACCTCCATAACAGTTTCACGCAGGGCAGAAAGGTTACTAGAGCCCAAGAAAACTTTATTCCTCTACACTTAAATGATCTGTAACAATTTCAGATTGATATTTGACAAGCTTGCTGCATGCTTGAACCATATTTCCCTTCTGTATTCTCATGTTCTGAGATTTTAATGATATGGTCATAAATGGCTCATTAATATTATCATCTGCATCCTCCACCCTTGCTGTAGTCTTACCATCTATATCAGTAGAGTGCTTACTTCCAGATTTGGATTTTCTTATGGTGACCTTAAGGTTAAGCATTTTAAGTTTATGCTTGCCTTGGGCTACGGGGAGACCAATTGCTTCAGCAATCAGATGGCCGCAGTTCTTGGATTCTCCATCATAATACTTAACAACTCCAGATTTCTGTGTTCATGAGATGGCATCATGAGATTCCCTGTAATGCTTCAAAACCTTCCAGGGGCACCTTTGAAGTGACTCTGTGTTTGCTCTAAGGTCGTCCAAATCTAGGAGCCCACTTCAAGTTCCTTGCTTCAAAACCTTCCAGGGGCACCTTTGAAGTGACTCTGTGTTTGCTCTAAGGTCGTCCAAATCTAGGAGCCCACTTCAAGTTCCTTGTCATTAAATATGGAAATCAAGTATTTTGGAGTCAATTCATTGAAGCCCTCCAAGAAAACATTTATCTGAGGACGAATCCCTGTTGTGAGTCAATTGTCCATGACAAGATTCACATATGCATGTTAAACTCAGGATCAGGCATGTCCCTTGTATCATTCTATATCATCATTTGGCACAAAACTCAGCAATTGGACTTTCAGTGGTCTGATCCTCAGAAAGACTCCCTCTACTGCTGTCACAGGATGTGGCACCTATAAACAGATCCCAACAGTAGTTACAATCAGTTGCATTGATGATGACTTCAGACTATTAGCAGTGATATACTCCTCTTCCTTTGCTAAATTCATCTTGTATATCGTCACTTCCTAGACAAACGATTTCCAAATCATCCCAATCAGGTTGGTGGGTAACACACCTAAGCACTGGGTTTCCTGCACAACTCGATATGCAAAATCAGCAAAAACTGAACAACTTTCCTCACCATGAGGAGCTTGATAGGCCTTTCACCAAGGATTTGGACTAACAATATTAATTGCACTTGAAAGTGGCACTAAAGGAGATTGTTCCTTAGTGCTTTTACCCTTTTCTTACATATTAGGCCTTCTCTGCTGAAAATTATGTTTAGTCGGAAAATAAGAAGACCTAATCTTGTTTAGTCTAGTATTTTTGTTACTAAAAGTGCCCAATGTTAGCTTTTGGTTGCTTTGAAAGTGTTTTCACCTAGCAAAGAGAGCGATTCATGGGATGTGAACGGATTGTGGTCTCTTAGTCCCTTTATTTATTTCTGACTTACATTTGGAGAGCTTAGATTGGGTGTGTGTTTGCCTTGGGATCAGTGCTAGGGAGGCACACTACTTGATGTGGTAGTTGGCACATGTGGTGTATTTGGCATCTTCTACAAGATACTTATCCACAATACATCTAGGTCACTTGGGGTAGATCCACCCCGTGAGCTCAAACCGAAGATGGCATACTACGTAGAGCATTTTATGGAGTTGAGAGATGGTCTCATTGTTGGACCAACCTGTTGAATTTTCACTATGCTAGGCTCAAGCATGAGGTTTATTTCATTTAGCATGTACTTGAACCATAAACAAATGCAACTACACCATACATAAGTGCTGCAATAACCAAGATCATAAGAAGAATTACCATACACAAGAACACAAAAAATATCCTGGGAAAGCCTTCTACAAGGGAAGAAAACCCAACAATCCTTTGCTATATTTTCAAGAGAAAATCCCCCAACCATAAAACCCTAATGCACACAAGAGGGTGCTCTACAACCTTGAAACTTGCGCCCAAGAGAGGTGCGCACTTCAGCCTTAAATGCTCTTGCTGAAATTCCGAAATTACAAGTGTGAGTGTGTTTCCTCAATGGGGAAATCACCTTTATTTATACAAGACCAGACACAAAAATAGGTGTGTCTGTTGGCACAATAGGGCCGACCTCAATAACTCAGAAATATAATAAATTATAACAATAAACCTTAATTATTTTCACATATGGTGGGCCGACTTGTACCCTTTACATCATAATTAGGGTTACAAGTAAATCTTACACTTAGACAATATAGCAAGGGATCCACACGTCCACTAGTGCTCAGCCACTAAGGACACGTCCACCTGTGCTCAGCCACAGGGACGTCATACTCAACAGATCTCTATCTCAACTGAGTCCACATGAGAATCATCTGGAGTACCACATCGACTCAACTCTCACACAGAGGAGAACGATACACCCATCACATGGGCACACAACCACTGGGGGACGACTCAACTCTCTCATAGAGGAGAACGATGCACCCCATCACATGGACATGCCCAACATTGGGCTCTCTCACAGGTCGACTCAACTCACTAGGAGAACGTATCCTGGAGGATGTCTCATGACGCTACAATCATCAACACTCCCTCTCAGCTAGGGAGGCATTCTCCACCAAGCCAAGTCTCTCACAAAAGTATTCGAACTTCGTCCTGGCAAGCGATTTGGTGAAGATATCTACAATTTGCTCATGTGTAGGAAGGTACTGCACGTGTACTGCTTTCCTCTGCACCATGTCTTTGATATAATGATATTTTATCTCAATGTGTTTCGATTTATCGTGAAACACAGGATTCTCAGAGAGCTTCACATAGCTCTGGTTATCACAATGAATAATGGTAGAATCCATCTCATGATCAAATAAATCTGTAAGGAGCTTGCGAAGCCACACTCAACGTTATATACTCTGCTTCCGCGGTAATCAAAGCCACAGAGCTCTGTTTCTTGCTGCACCAGGAAACCATGGTAGACCCCAATGTAAAACAACAACCGGATGTTCTCTTCCGGTCCACTGCGCTCCCTGCCCAATCTGCATCGACATATCCCTGCAATCTCATGTCTACACTAGAGGCATATCTCAGGCCATATCCAACTGTGCCTCGTAGATATCTCAATACATGCTTTGCTGCTATCCAGTGAGTCTGTCTCGGTTGACTCATGAACTAACTAAGTACATTCACTGCATAGCATATATCAGGTCTGGTGTTAACCAGATACATCAATGATCCAATCAACTGTTGGTATAAATGTGGATCAATCTCGCCTGAATCAGTAGAAGCCTCGTTCATTTTCTTCAAATCCATCACCATCGGTGTAGGCATGGATTTGCAGTCTGTCATACCGAACTTCTTCAATATCTCCACTGTATATTTTCCTTGACTTAAGAAAATCTCATCAGTCCTCTGCCATACTTCTAGTCCCAAGAAGTAGTGCATCATACCCAGATCCTTCATCTCGAATTCATAAGTCAATGCTCGTTTGCATTCAACAATAAGTCTTTCTGAATCGATGAGGAATAAGTCATCAACATACAAGACCAAGATCAGACACTCGTCTCCAACAATATGATAATATAGGTTTGGATCAACAACACTCTTGCTAAAGCCCAAACTCATCAGGAATCCATCCATCTTCTCGTACCAAGCACAAGGTGCCTGCTTTAGTCCATACAGGGCTTTCTTCAACCTGCACACATGAGATTTCTCGTCATGTATCACTAATCCCTCTGGTTGCTCGATGTAAACTTCTTCCTCAATCTCACCATTGAGAAAGGCTATATTTACATCCATCTGATGTAGTTTCCAACCCATAGATGCAACTAGTGCAATGATAGTATGGATGGAAGTGTATCGGGCTATAGGAGCAAATGTCTCCTCATAATCAATTCCCTCCACCTGTGAGAATCCTCTGGCCACAAATCTCACTTTGTATTTCTCGACACTTCCATCAGCTGCATGCTTGATCTTATAGATCCACTTGGAAGTCACTACAGACTTCCCTTCTGGTCTCAGAACAATATCCCACACATCATTCTTCATGATGGACTGAAACTCTTCTGTCATGGCATCTTGCCATACCTGCTGACTTGCTGCTTCTCCATGACAAGAAGGGTCAGTATCAATGATGTGGCTCATGGCTGAAACATAGCTTAAAAATCTCTGTGGTCTCTTGCTCTCTCGAAATGTGTCTCGAGGAGCTGCATGTCCCTCTGCCTCCTGCGGAGTTTGTCGAGCCCAGGCAGGCCTTTTATGGCCTACTGCAATGTCTTTGGGAACATCAACTGCATCAACTGGATCAACTGGATCGACTGGAACAATGGCTGTCTCCCTTTGAACTGCTGAAGGGGGAGAAGCTACTGTCCCTTCTTTCTTCACAAATAGTTTGTCTCCCTCTGAAATCTGAAGGATAGACATCTTCCTTTTTCTGTGTTGCTAACTTGGAGACATCTCATGTCTTCTCAGGTCTTTTATTGCTTCTATAGTACTTTGTTGGCCTCCCGTACTAGGATAATAGCCAAGATGGCCTCCCACATGGATAGCAACCAAAAAGGCCTCATGTACTAGGATAATAATCAACCAAGAAAATTTGGACTCCCGTACCAGGGATAATGGTCCAAGTCACGAGGGCTCCCATACCAGGGATAATACCCTTTATTATCAAAATACAAGCAACTACAGGGTAATGATGAAATCAAATAAGGAATGTAGTACAAAACTTACCTTAGTCTACATTTATGCTTAATCTTGCTTTTGGTCCTTCTAAGAAAGGCTCAGAAGAAGAAAGCCTCGTCTCTCATGTCTTCATCTCTCTGAGGTGGGTTTGGATCAATGTCAGCAGTGGAGGCATGTTGTCTTTCTCTCTTCCTGGTAGGACAATTTCTCGCAAAGTGTCCATACTTGTCACATCTGAAACACTGGATCTTTGATTTGTCTTTTCTATGATCATACCCTGAAGCTGGTGAAGTCTTCTCGCCTTTGAATGCTTGACTGAAGCTTCTTCTATTTCTTCCTCCTTTCTTTGTATGAAAAGCAAGAGCATGATTGTCATCATGAGGGGAGTCTTCCACTCCTCTGGCTATAAGTCTGATTTCCTCCTGGGTGCAGTCTGTCCATAGAAGATCAAAAGTAGGTAGTTTTGCTCTGCCACTGATACTTTGAAGAAATGGTTCCCAATGTCTTGGAAGAGCATTGAGAGTGGTCAAGACAAGTTCTCTGTCTGGTATGATTTCTCCAATGGAACCTAGCTGATCTTTGATCTTTGGCATCTTCATGAAGAAAGTAGCAACGATGCCATCTTTTGTCATCTTGATATTTTGAAGCCGACCCTTCAATGTGAGAGCTCTGAGGGTGTTGTTACTCTCAAACACATTTTTCAATGCTTCATACATCTCACGAGATGTCTTCAGGTTGGTGATACAAGGTAGGAGATGATCTCTCACTGAGTAGATGATTATCTTCCTTGCCTTGACGTCATCTTCCTTCCATTCTTCTTTCTCTTCATCGGAGCTGTCTCTGGTAAAGCCTTTTGTATCACACTCAATAGGTCATCCTCTTCAAGGGTGATATGAAGTCTTGACTTCCAGGAACTGAAGTTGCCTGATCCATCAAGCCTATCTTCCACCAAGGTTCTGTTCCTCATGGTTTGCAGATTCTTCCACAAACCCTTAGCAATTAGGCTAGGAAACACAACGGCTAGGATAGGCTAGCAATCTTAGGTTTCGTTGGGCTTATGATTGCCAACAATAAGCCTTGAAGGTTAGAAGAACATTGGTAAGCTTGAAAACTCCTTCAATGAGCTGCAAAAACCCTAAAACTGAAATTTCTGCAGAAAATTGCGAAACCCTAGGGACAAAAATTCAAAATTCTCGGAAATGCAATCTGAGAGTTGCTGGAGGTGCGCTGAAGGAGGCCATACACTCCTATTTAGCCCCAACGATTCAGTGGAAAGTGCTAAAACCACCAAATAAGAGAGGGCCGTACCTTTTTCTGGAAACACTAGGAGGGCCGTACGGTTCTGCAGAAGAGAGGACAACTTGCTTGAAGGCTCTTGCAATGGCTTCTTCAAGACCTATGCTCTGATACCATGTTGAATTTTCACTATGCTAGGCTCAAGCATGAGGTTTATTTCATTTAGCATGTACTTGAACCATAAACAAATGCATCTACACCATACATAAGTGCTGCAATAGCCAAGATCACAAGAAGAATTACCATGCACAAGAACACAAGAAATATCATAGGAAACCCTTCTACTCAAGTGAAGAAAACCCAACAATCCTTTGCTATATTCTCAAGAGAAGATCCCCCAACCATAAAACCCTAATGCACACAAGAGCGTGCTCTACAACCTTGAAACTTGCACCCAAGAGAGGTGCGCACTTTAGCCTTAAATGCTCTTGTTGAAATTCCGAAATTACAGGTGTGAGTGTGTCTCCTCAATGGGGAAATCACCTTTATTTATACAAGACCAGACACAACAATAGGTGTGTCTATTGGCACAACAGGGCCGACCTCAATAACTCAGAAATACAATTAATTATAACAATAAACCTTAATTATTTTTCACATATGGTGGGGCCGACTTGTACCCTTTACATCATAATTAAGGTTACAAGTAAATCTTACACTTAGACAATATAGTAAGGGATCCACACGTCCACTAGTGCTCAACCACTATGGACACGTCCACCTGTGCTTAGCCACAGAGACGTCATACTCAACAGATCTCTATCTCAACTGAGTCCACAAGAGAATCATCTAGAGTACCACATCGACTCAACTCTCACACAGAGGAGAACAATACATCCATCACATGGGCACACCCAACCACTGGGGGACAACTCAACTCTCACATAGAGGAGAACGATGCACCCCATCACATGGGCATGCCCAACACTGGGCTCTCTCACAGGTTGACTCAACTCACACGGAGGAGAACGATGCACCCCATCACATGGGCATGCCCAACACTGGGCTCTCTCACAGGTTGATTCAACTCAGTCACAGAGGAGAACGTATCTTGGAGGATGTCTCACGACGCTGCAATCATCAACACAACCTAGACACTTCGCCATTGGATGCACACACTTAGGTTCCCTCTTTGCTAGTTCTCGGTTGGTTCACGTTCGCTTTGGGTGGAAGCTGATAACCATATTCCATGAGTAGATCGGGTGTACCTAATTTTCCATTTACAAGAGACCGAAACATAGGAGCATTTCATTTTTAGGTGCCTCATCTATTGCGAGATTTGGGTGTACCAATGCTTGGCCTTATATACATGAGGGAGGCTCTTAAACTTAGATCTTCTTCGTTGAGACTACCCCCCCACCATTGGACACCACTAGGACAATTACTACCTCCTCTTGGTGCATATAGATAGGGGCACCAAGAGACAAGTAGAGATCAACTACACGTCAACTTCTAGGTCCATGCGATTATGAGGAGACATTTGACCTATGTCCACGAGATCCTCGTGGCGATGTCATCTTTAGACTTGAGATAGGTCTTCCGGTCATAGCAAACATTCCTCTTCTTCCTCCAGATCTCAATAGAGGAAAACCTCTTTTAGACAACGTGATTGATCCAAATTGGATCATTATATTGTTTTTCATTTATCTCGATCCTTTCAGAGTGGAAAAAATTAGAGGAATCAACTTGCAGGGCCATTTTAGTGGTAGGTCCTAGTTTGGAAAATTGGGGTCCGGAACCTTCCGTGGCTATTTTGAGGCATCAAATGACATTTTTTTGGGTTAAAACTTTCCTAGCATAGCTTGGACCCTATGACGCTATATACACATCAAGTCCTTTCCAATAATGCCAAAATTGCGTCAGTTAGAGCTCATATGCAAAAGTTATGCCTCTTGCAAGTTGACCTATCGTGTTGACCACCATGGTACAAGAGGATGCCATGTCAACCCCCGTTACTCATGCATATGGGGCTATCCACGTGAGGGATTTCAAGAGGATTCTAGAAGGTTCAAAACCCTACCTCAATTGAGGGTTGAGGAAGTCAAAAGCCTATCCCTAGATGGTTATCAGGCTATGTTAAATACCGAGCCACTAGGAGGAGAAGGGGCTCCATTCTTTTGCATTGTATCTTGTTCCATAGCTGAGTAAAACATCTGAGAGTGGTATTCTGTGAGCATAACAGAGGAGGAGAGATTCTGTAGCAGCCATACAGGCCACAGTTCAAAGGCAACTCCACAGAGAGTGCCTCTTTCTTTGTACTTGCATCATTTCTATACCAGAGAAAAGAGAGCAAAGTAGCCTCACCTTCTAGCTGGGTTTTCTCCCGTATTGGGTTTCCCAGGTCATATCTTGTGTTTATTTGTGGATGGTGTGATTGTATTTTATTGTTCTCTATTTTCCGCATTTTATCTATTTCACGCATTAACAGAAAATCAATAACTAAATATTTTGGAGATCTAAAGGAAAAGTAACCTTAATAGTAAAGATTTTAGTATTTTATTAGATCTGTTGTGACGAACTGTTCCAGTGGAATATCCACGACAGTTTACAGATTGGTGATGCACCACAAACCCACTCTTTTAGATCTTCTAGCTCTAGCTCATCTAGACAATCTTCCATAGGGAGTTTCTTTGGTGCGGCCTCAGATGATAGGAGAGATCCTCTTTTTGTGAATGCTGACTCAATGTGAGCATCTTCTCTTCATCATCATCCTCATCATTAGTAGGTGATGACACCAGGGGACGTTGAGCACTTTCCATTGACATCTATAGTTGAGACATTCTCCTAGGCTCTCGAGCTCTTGACAAGACTTTCTTTCTTCTTCCTTGTGATTCCCAAATTTATATCTTACTATTGGATGATAGACTCTAGTCCTTAAGCCTTGGATTTCATAGATTAGATCTGGTTTTATAGGAGTTGTGCTTGCACTCCTACTTGATGTACCTAGCAGTGCCTTTGTCCTAATTTTGGTCTATTGTTGGACATTAATAAAATTATCTTATGATCTTATCTCATGTAGTAATTCTACCTTGTGATCTCGTACAAGAAGGGAACCAAAATGTAGCCGACCTGTCAATTTTTTTATGCAACTGATTTCAGATCTGAAAATTACTTTTAAGTGACCCAAACACTAAACCCTAGGGCTGTTATCACTGAATAATTTTACACTGAAATTATGACAGAAAATTACAGCAGTGGAAACAACAAGATCAGAGATAAATCATCCATGCACATGAGACACAAAATTTCTGTTTTGTAATTTTTCAAATTCATAATTTTACGAGGGAAAAATTAGCCCTCCTAACAGTCACAAAATTTCTGTTTTGTAATTTTTCAAATTCATAATTTTATGAGGGAAAAATTAGCCCTCCTAACAGTCACAAAATTCACCAAATTTGAGGACAAATTAGTCCTCTCAGCGACAACAAAAATCAACAAAAATTCTAGGAAAATTCCCAACTTACAAATTTGCACCAGACCTGTTGTACGACCTATTGACGTCAGCTATACAGACTAGCTAAACTGCCCAAACTCACACGTGCGGCCCCTTTTTCTGCTGTACGATTGTCACACGTGTAGTTATACAGACTTGTTCTGTACCACATGTGCGACATGTCTGTACCTTTCCTTGTCACACGTGTGGCTGTACTTGCTGTACGCTATGCTCCACACGTGTGGCTGTACTTGCTGTACGCTATGCTCCACACGTGTGACCTTCTCTTTTCTCTCCTCACACGTGTAGCCTTCTCCTTAGCTGAGAATTAGAAAATCAGAAAGACCAGATAAACTCTAGGCCAGATTTTCCAAAATTGTAGAATTACCCTTGCTGAAATCACCAAGCCTCCTATCACAAGTGCTCACTCACTTATGCTAACTCTATAATGTCACAAAGAGACTTGTCATAATCTCTCCTCTCCTTATATAGGAGTCTAATGTGAGTTTAGAAGCCCTTAGCTTACTCTAAGGAGTACTCCACTAAACTCAACATTAAATTAGAATATTTAATTCCTCCTTGTGGGTGTGAAACCCCAACACAAGCCCGCAAAGCCCATCATCAAACCCATGAAGCCCCAACACAAATCCAAGGGCATTTTTACCCATACAAAAGTGTAATTTGGTGCCAACGAAGATTCCCACATGCCTGACACCATGGCTACTTGTGGGAATACCTTCCCGAAGCTACAAAATCATCAACACGACCTTCTCAACTATAAATCCCCCCTCCCAATTGTGAAAATTGCTCTAATAACCCAACATTAACACACAAATTTTATTTTTACTTTACAAAAGAAAAATTAGCTAGGTTATATTCTTCACAAATTAAATATGCAGCAGAAAATAATATCTAGGATCTATAGTAAAGACACCAACAACAATCACACAACGTACACAAGATATTTTTGGACAAACAGTCCCTGGAAAAACCGGTGGAGTAGATTTGAAGATTTATTATTTAACAGGAAATATGAAGAACCCTCTTACAGAAAATAGGTTGATCCAACAGAATACTAAGTTGATGCCCAACGTTCCAATTTTCCAGGGTAGTATGGGCCCTAAGCAACCTCCAGGAACCAAAATGTTGTGACAGATCCAAGCTGGAGAGCCTCTGCAATAGATGTACGGTTCCTCTGCAGAAGACTGCGTAAGCTTGACGACTCCCTCCCTGTGGCTAAGTTTGGCCCTCTGCATGCCCAAGAAAAATCTCTCAACCCTGCAAGAAAATCTTTTGTTTCCTAAAATAAACCCTCAAGATCCTCGGTTCAATCTCTCCCTCTGACTGCAAGATCAAACTCTCTTAGTCACTCTCAAGTGATACAATTTGTTTGTGCCCTCACCCTCTCTTTCTGAAGATTTTCCAGGTCCTAACAAGCTGCCAACTAGGTTTATCTTTGACCTCAAGTTGGCTCTAAGTTTCAACTGTCAAACAAGGGTTTGCTGCTGTTTTATAACAACAAACTGTTCAGGAACTTCATAGCTGTTTTGTTACGGTTACATAGGCCTTTTAGGTGCTCCAGCATGTAGTTTTTGTCACCAACAGGTTAGCACATGCATACCATAAAATATGTAACACACCTAGAGATCTTTACTGCTGAAATAATGATGTTCTAAACACTAGCATACATGACAATGAACTCAGGTATTTTTGGTCAACATGACCCTGGATAAAACCCCCCCGGGGAAAACCAGTTTGGAATGGAAATATATATATGTCGAGAATATAAGGTGGAATACAACAAGTACATGAAACAAATGAACTTGATACAATAGCAGCTTGTCTCACGCTGCAACACAAGTCCACGAGTGAGAGATGCACACTCCTCAAATATAGCTCTATCCACTGAAATGAAGCGCCCTTGCTCCCT
>ML786272.1:550952-565099 GCA_009831015.1 Picea engelmannii
TGCGATAACAGGTCCCACGCAATTGCTTGGTAGAGCCATCACTTTGTTTTCATTTTTGTTTTGGTAGAGGTCACTTAGGGATTTCCACATATTTTGCCTCGGCTTTTTCTGAGAGATGTGGGACCACATGGTCCCTTATCCCATCAAGAATCAGGCTCTTTGCCTTAGCCTCACCTTTCTTCCAGATGACCAATTTAATTGCACTTGTGGGAGTTGCTGCCTTGTCACTGACATGATCTGACACATCATTGCCTTCTAGTATCATCGTCATCCTTTCTTTCCAGGTGGGGTAATTCTAAGCCCCTTGTAGAGCCCCTTATTGGGGTAATTCCACCCTCAAAATCATGGCCATTTTTTTCAAACCCTCAAGGTTCAAACCCTTGCTGCAGGAATATTACGGCTGCCTTGATCTGTGCTTAGATCTGTTTGTTCTGTGCTTAGATCTGCCACGATCTTCTTCAGATCTGTCTAGATCTGCTTGTTCTGTGCTTAGATCTGCCACGATCTTCTTCAAATCTGTCTATATCTGCTTGTTTTGTGCTTAGATCTGCCACGATCTTCTTCAGATTTGTCTAGATCTGCCTTGGATGTTGTTTCTTTAACTGCCCTGCTCTGATACCATGTGAAAATTCCTCTCATAACCCAACATTAACACAAAAAAATTATTTTTACTTTACAAAGGAAAAATCAGCTAGGTTATATTCTTCACAAATTAAATATGTAGTAGAAAATAATATCCAGGATCTACAATAAAGACACCAACAACAATCACAGAAGGTACACAAGATATTTTTTGACAAATAGTCCTCGGAAAAACCCCAAAGTGGGAAAATCGGTGCAGTAGATCTGAAGATTTTTTATTCAGCAGGAAATATGAAGAACCCTCTTACGGAAAATAGGTCGATCCAACAGAATACTGAGTTGATGCCCAACGTTCCAATTTTCCAGGGTAGTATGGACCCTAAGAAACCTCTAGGAACCAAAACACTGTGACAGATCTAAGCTGGAGAGCCTCTGCAATAGATGTACGACTCCTTTGCATAAGACTGCGTAAGCCTGATGGCTCCCTCTCTGTGGCTGAGTTTGGCCCTCTGCATGCCCAAGAAAAATCTCTCAACCTGCAAGAAAATTCTCCTCTGTTTCCTGAAACAAACCCTCAAGATCCTCAGTTCAATCTCTCCCTCTGACTACAAGATCGAACTCTCTCAATCACTCTCAAGTGATACAATTTGTTTATTCCCTCACCCTCTCTTTCTAATCTTACATTGGCTCTTCTCAAGGGAGATCAATGACTAAGATTAGATCTCATCTTTCCTTGAGATGCTAAATATAACAAACAACTTAAATTATTTTCCCGATTAACCTTAGGGAATACAACCAATAAAGTCAATGACAACTTAGAACATTATACATGAATTTTCCTAAGTTGGACTTAGGCAAAGATTACAAAAGAGTCCATTAGGGTGTTTAATGTCCCCCTCATGCTCTAGGACACACGAGCAATGGTAGACACCTTCCTCACTATTCATTTCAACACCAAGTACATTGAGTATATTAAAGATCAGATGTATTAATTATGAAGATTGGAAGGAACTTTATCCCGTGGAATTGTTACCTCCCAAACACACATTTAATGATAAAAGCCTTGTTGCTGTCCTTATACACACTTGCAAACGTGAGCTAAGTCCTGCTCATTTAGTGTGTCCTTGGAGGCACAATGCCTAGGTTCAAAGTCCATTGTCACCTCGACTTGAACCTCTTCCGTCTAGGTTTACTCCTAGGGAAGCCAAGGGGGGTAGACCCTAGTTACTATGTGAGATTAGAGATTAATTCTAGGAGTTGGTTTCAATTGGTTAGAAGGTTAGGGATAGAGATCTAGCCTATATGCAAAGGCAACAATGCAATGTGCAACAATTTAAATGAGAAGCAAGCCTTTTCCTAAGACAACTAAGACTAGTGCCTAAGGTTGGGCAAGGGGTCAACTAGAGTGTAAGGGAGATAGATTTTACAATGATTACACAATATTACAAAGATTACAAAAGAACTAGAAACAATACTACAAAATTAGATACAAATATATAACAAAAGAATATCTAAGAGTTACAATTAAACACAAGATACATGAGAGATACAATTACTAACTAAGTTGCTTGATTTGTGCAGGAAATGAAGATGTTCAAAATGAAGAAGTTACCAACACATCAAGCCAGCATGCTCAACAATAGAGTGCCTCCAAAGGATGCACACTCTGTGTGACTGCTTTCAATGGCAACACAAATTACACAAACCCAACAATGAAGTTGCCTCCAAAGGATGCGCAACTTCAAGGAGGGCTGATCCAATATATCAACACACAACTTAAAATGAGAATTGAATGCCTAAAACAAGCCTCCAAGGGCAAAGGTTCAACTAAAGAACCACTTAGTTATTCATCCACAACATTGAAATATTTGCAAGGAAATGTAAATGGAAAGTAAAAATCTTTGCAAGATTAAAATTTAAACCATAAGATGATGTATGCCAAAGTGAAAGTCCCCAAGTAGAAAGTGGATTAAGAATTATTAAAGTTGTTAAGTTAATGATTGAATCCTAACTAAGTGTCAACCTCAAGACTCCCCTCGCTTGTACCAAGTAGTTGCTGGGTGCTCAAGAAGTGAGGCAAATAAGGCCTCACCCTAGCTCCACAGGTCAACCCAAGGAAAGAAGTACTCCCGGAAAGGACGCTGAGCGCCACGAGATCATCCCCGACCTATCATCTTCTGTTGCTTCCTTTCAATCCCCGTTTAAGTGGCAAAGTTGGGTCAGTGTTGAATGCCCTATTAAGCCTAATTAATTTTAGGCCTATGAACTAAGGTAAATTAAGTTAGTGTAGGTGTTAGGCAAGATGTTGCTTGTCAAAAGTTAGGTGCTTGAACCAAAAACGAAATTGAATTGCTTGCAAATAATGAAGTGCTTAACCACAAGATAAAGCTTGAAATAGCATGAAAAGAACTTGAACAATAACTTGCAAGAAATGAAAGATAAGTTGCCTTAAACCATTTATAACATGCCCATGATACTTGCAAGAAAATAAAAGTGCTTGTGAAAGATTATAAACTAGAAACAAGTACTTGATGAAATGGAAACTTGCAAATGAAAGATTGAGATAGCATGAAATAGACCACTATGCCTCCATGGGCCTAAGCTAGTATTAATGTGTGTCACTTCTACTTCTAGATAATTTTTTAAGCCATTAAACACATTAGAAGTAAACCATTAAACTAGCCATACGATTTTGGGGGTTGGCTAAGCCAAGCTTACTCCAAGGTGTAGGCAACAATAAACTTGAATGCTTGAAAGAATAAAACTACACTAAACAAACCACATACAATGGCACAAGGTGGAGGCAAGCCTTCCTATTTTGTGCCAAAGAGGATTGAAATGATTGAAGAGAAATGCTAAAACAACCTAGCCATGCAACCTTGTCCTAATGACAAGTGGGGCAAACACATAAATAAATATTGCAGAAATTTAAAGGACTACCTAGCCTTACGATTTTGGGGGTTGGCTAGGCCAAGCTCACAACAAGATGTAGGCACACATTTAATAACAAATTGCAGAAAATTATTAACAAGAATGCAAGCCTCTTAGGGACTCCCTAGGGCTTGCTACAATGCTAGAAAATGAGAGAGAAGAGATGGGTATTGTTACCCAACAAGGTGAGGCCTTCCTTGAGTATTTTGTGGCCTAATTTGGGCAGCACTTCCCCTTGTACTGACGAGAATATGCAAAAAACAGCAAGCTATTGCTTGCTGGAAATGCTGCAAAACACACAAAAAGTCAAAGAAAATTTCTGTTTTTACACAGAAATTTTCTGCATACAAATTTCAGCAAATAAAATAATTGAAGTGACCTATTCTAAGTGTTAGCAAACCCAAATTTCTGAAATGTAATGAACAAAAAATGAATGTTAGAAAGTAAGGCGGTTCAAGTTGGGTTATGAAGGCAAGCTTCCAACTCAAAGCTAGCCTTGCAAACCCTTGAGTTAACCTGCAACTTGTGAAACAATCAATAAAATGAGAGCAAATGGTGAGCAAACAAGCTAGATCAAACAAACTAATTTGCTAATCTACTACTCTACTCATATAGATTTCACAACAACACTATTGGAAATCTACCCAAGCAAACTAGTTTGCTTGGGACATCTACTCTCTATATTAAGAAAGCTTCAACAAAATACAATATCACCTCCAATGACAAATGCACCAAGACTAATCTTTGATATACCAATGGTCCTCCAAAGCAATTCTATTAGTAAGTAGGAAGTTGCAGCAACTAGTTGCTACAATTTCCTCTCCAAATGTGAGAGCAAGAATGATGAGAGCAAGGTGGGAGAGATGAGGAGAGTGAGGAGAAAAATGGGTAGCATAACAATAGCATGAGAATTGGTAAGGAAATGAGGGATAGGGGGGCCTTCATTTATACTTGGAGAGACAAAGTTACCCCTCTTGGATGGAAGACAAGTGTTCACACCCAAGAAATAGTGATCATCTCAAGGAGGGCACACTTTTAGGGTTTTGGAGAGGTGAGGGGGTTGAGGGATGAGTGAGGGGGATGGGTAATCCCCTTTTAGACCACCCAACACTAAGGTTAGGGGCTAGGAAGGGTGCACTAGGTGTTAGGGGGTTCATCCCACTTTAATTTTCAAGTTGGGACATTGACTTCCTCAAGGGGGGCGCAACTTTCCTTGGGGAGCAAGTGAAATGAAGTGTGGGTAATAGTTAGGGGGTGTAAAAGGTTAGGAAAGGGGTTTGGGTAGGTTAGGAATGGGTTTAGACATCATCTCCCACCTTTACTCCAACCATTTAGCTCAATTTTACAAAAAATGACATTTTGACTATGTCATGACTAGCAATTAAATTGCTGTTTTTGACTGACTAAGACTCCTCATGGACAAACACCTAGCAAAACTTGTCCAATTGAACGTAAACTTGGTCCAAGGGTGTAGGGGGTCTCATTCCATTTCTTTTGAGTACAAATACCCCTATCAAAAATCCCAAGGACCTAGTTTTTACATTTTTCATCAAATTTTAATTAAAATTACCCAACTTAGGCAATTTTAATAAATTAAAAAAAACCTATCTAGACTCAACGGAATTCCGCAAAACTTTGAGAGATGTCTTACATGGTCATTTACAACATTCCTAGACACTAGCTACCAGAGGATGAAACCATTAGAATGCCTTTCACCACTTTGGAGGAATTATTGTGGGAGTAAAAAACTCAAGGGAAATTAATAAGGCTGGTTAGGCCAAATTAATAACCTGAGGAAAAAAAACACTTAGTGAAAGGGACTCCTCTAATGATGAAGTCCTAAGGTAACTGACCTAACTATGATCCATGCAGACCTATTACATTATTATCCCACGCAGGGGAGCGGAAATTCCATTACAAAAATAGTGTTGAAGGCCAACACTGCCTTATAGAACTAGAAAGTCTCTGACTTGGTAGCATCTGATGATGCATATCTTCATGGTACATGGAGTTGACCCCCTAGTTGAATAGGTGGTCAACAAGCCCTAATCCACAAGGTGCAACCCGAGGGCGAACTACTAGGACGATCAGCACTGTCACCTAAGCAACCTATCCTTTCACTTTTGGTTGGCTCTTCGTCTAACTCAAGGGGGGTATCCCTAGCAATTAGGATTACTAAATCTATAGTAAATGAAGCTCAAAGGTGATGTGAAGAGATAGCTTTAGCAAAACAATGTTTTTGTAGTTTTAAAGAAGTAAAAGAATGATGGTGGGATCAAGAGATTAGTGCCAATCCAACAAGGGAAATTGGAGTCAAGAGGATGATCCAAGAGGGCAACCTCGATAAAAGGTTAAAATTAGAAGGGCTACAATATGCATGCCACAAGAAGAACTTAACATTACTGAAAATGATAGTAAAGGAATACTAGGAGGGCAGTGCCACATCAAAACTTTGCTAATGAGGTGTGCCTTACCATGGACTATTAACCTAGCAATCACTCATGTAGTTGTAAGTTACAAGAGAACAATCCATAGACAGGACAACAAAGGGTCGGGGGGGGGGGGGGGAGATTCCTCACACAAAACCCTTCCAATATGATAAATGTACTTTTCACCAATGGCCAATCAATAGCAAGTACTAGCAACTCTACAATCATATCCAACAATAGAAAGCATTAGAACAATAGCCACACCTTGATAGGAAAGAAACCCTTATACATCTCATATGCTCTAAGAAAGATATATCCATTAAGCTCCAAGGAGGGGAAACTCGAAAAATCCAACCATACCAATGATGGAGAAAGTTAGTCCCTTTATAGGCTCTTAGCTTCATCTCCTTTTACAATAAAATATGAATTGTTTTCCTAGATCCACTAACCTCTCCAAGGAATACAATAAAATAACCTCCTCACAATTTCATTACTAAAAGTAGTAATGATTTGTTAAGATCCACTTTCTTCTCCATGATGAATCAATAAAATATGCTACAAAAACAATACAATAATGCTCTCATGTAACCAACTCCATGAGACCAGTCAACAATAATAAAAGAAAGGAGTTGGTTATGCAACTGCCAACAACCTCCATAAAGCTCTCCAAGGTGAAACATCCTATCAATAGTGCATAAAAATGCGTGCCAAGTGGCCTCAAGAGTTAGGGTGTTCTCCACCATGGGCATACATCAACAATAATCTCCCCAAATAACCAAGGTGCTCAAGCAATAAAGGCGGGCACTCCTCAAAACGAGTGTGGTCAAAATGCGGTGAGATCTTTCTGGCAGCAAATTTGAAAATGCCATAACTCCATCAATATTTGTTGGAATTTCTATTATAACCATAATTATGACATGCCGTGGCCATTCTGCATCTGATGGCATTGATTTGGTGGAAATTTGGGCACTTTGTCCAAAGATAATTTCTCTTGAAGCTAGGACGCCCTCAAAATGTACAATGAAACCCTAGATCTAGGGTTTGGAACCTCCTAGATCTCCCCAATGTGTAATGTCCTCAAATCACGAATAAGTGAGTGGATCCGTGAAACAATACATCAAATCTATGAAGAAAACATGTAGAATGTCATCAATGCTCCATGAAGAAAGGGGCCACACACGTGGCCTTGCATGCTAATGACATCGTGACCATGAAGTAAACCCCATGTTACATCATTTACTTATACTTACACTTTGATGGGTTTCTCGGGAACTACTCTACTTGGATACTGGCACACCTAATAGGGTCTTGTGATGGTCCTCCCATACCTAAACTTGCCAAATTGCATAAGTTTTAAGCTAGTGTGAAGTTTGAAGAAGATACCTAATGTGAATTGCTTACGTGGCTGTTGTATTAAATTGTGACCCACTCTTTATGATTCTAATGACTCTTGTATCCATGATGGTTGGTTTCACTTGACTTCTCTGAGCCTTGCTTGATGATGATGCACCCCCGGAGATGGTCCTGTGAAGGACGTTTTGGTGCTTATACTCTGGATGTTACACATTGTATGGAGGACGTTGGGCCCCTGATGATGAGCGTTTAGCTACTTCATGATTTAACATGCCTTTGGACACCCTCCAACACCACCTAGACCTTGGACGTTGTAGTGATTAACTGGGACGTTGTCGATATAGCTAGACGTGTCATTCAGAGGGCTGGAAGTCCACAACTTCGATGTTGCACCCCTTTGAGGATGTTAGGGTTTGGATGGATGCCATTGCACTTGACGAGGATGATATACCCCTTTGGAGGGATGATGTAGCCCTCCTCCTTCATGATGTTGGTATTTTCACCTAGGACATTGCACATCTAGAGGATGATGTCATGCTTGGAGTGATATGAGTTGGGATTGAGCTGACCTAGCACATGGATGATGAGTTGGCACTTGGTTCATAATGAGGTGTGACCCTATTGGTGAGGGGACGTGACCTTTGATGATGCTTTGCACCTTTTGGGGATGATTTGACTTTTGGAGCCTTTATACTCCTTGAGGAGATGACATCACCTCTATTTGTCCTCTACACTCACACGTGTGGAATTTTAAGAGGATGTTTTGATATTTTAGCATTGTATTTTTATTTTGGAGGCTATTTGGGGGGTTGGCTTGAGACCTATCCACCTTGTATCATGGATTATTATGTTTTAGGGGCTTTTAGAGAGATGAGGCGCTAGGGTTGTCTCGTATAAATAGAAGAAAGTTTCCTCATTTGTAAATCATAACTCATCTTGTGGAGAATCATTACTACACTTGTCTTCTATCCTTCTTTTTCACTATGGATCACTTATGCGCACCTTCTTGGAGTTGATCTTGTGGATGCTTTTCAAATTTTGTCGATGATTTCATGGTTAGGTTTTCATTGATGCTCATTGATTTGCCTAGTAAATGCTCTTTTCAAGTCTTTGATGGTTTATTCTTGATGTATTAAGTAAATGTTTTATCAAAGTGGTGATAATTGCATGCTACCTTGTATTTTCTTGGATAAACTTCATCTTGAAACCCTAGGAAGGTTTGTAGTGGACTACCTTCTCTTGTTATCATTTATTTGAAGCTTGTTGAAGGACATAAGGGTATTTCTAGGGTTTGTAGTGGACTACCCTAGTCTTTCTCTTGTAGGTTAAAGTTCTAGGGTTTGTAGTGGACTACTCTAGGGTTTTGGCCAAAATCCATCTTGATCCCTTGCTAAAGGTCTTTAGAAGACATAGGACGACCTCTTAGGGTTTGTAGTGGACTACCTTAAGTAGCTTTTCTAAAGGATTGATACCTAGGGTTTGTAGTGGACTACCTTAGGGTTTAATTCTTAGGTCTTTCTCTTGCCTTTGCTCTTCATGAAAATTGCATCTTTGACTACATATGCCCAAGGAAGCTAGACGACACTAGTCTATTTTTCTTGAAAGTGACCTTAAACCATAATTCCCTTCCTCCTTTGACGTCTTATGGTAAATTTAGGTTTTATTGCAATCCCTTTTCATTTTGCAACCATTTGTAGCCTAATGTCCAGGGTTTGTGGCATTTTTCACCTAAGAATATTCCTTGACATCACTTGTTGCATTATTATTGTAATTTCCAGCCATCTAGGGCTTGACTTCTTCAGTGTTTTGAGGTTGTTTCATGCCATTTTGCATTTCAGCAAGCGTTTGTCATCTAAAACCGTAGTTTTAGCTTGCATTTTCAGCCCTCTTTCATTGCATGTTTATCGGTTTTAAGGGCTGTTATATTTCTGCTGTTGTAACTTGTCTTATTGATGAAACATTCATCTTAAAATACAAGTTTTATGACATCCATAACTTTTTTCTTGATTTGTAGTGTTTCGGGGCATTTATTTGACTTGGAAGTTATCATTTGTCTTAAAACATCTCACACACAAATCTGGAATTGCTTTACTTAACCACCTTATGTACCTTGAACTTTGATCTAAGTGGTGGTATAATTGAGTAACCAAGACACGAGGACGTAGACTTGTTTCAATCTTGCTATAGGATTCCCTGAGGTTGCTAGGGAAGCCTCTCTTGTGTTTGATTCCAATCCTTCACCAAAACGAGGGAAGTAATTACTAAGGTGACAGTGGCAAGTACTTCCATATGTTACACTTGTCTTGCATATTGTGAAGGCTTTGCACAAGTGCTAGATTGGGTGATAACACATCCAAGCCCAGATTATACTTATTGTGTGTTTTTAAGCGAGATCTTGTGTCTATGGGTTGTCAGTTAGAACTTAGGATCTCTATTCTAGTTGTCCTAACCTTGCTCCATCTCTAGCCGAGATCAGATATTGCAGTGTATTGTGCCAAGTGAGGGAGAGATTAATCAAGCCAATGTTGCTCTGTGAGTACTACAGCGAAACATTTTAAAGGTTAGGTAAAGGAAGACTTAGAAGTGTGGAAATAATCTAAAGGTTATGTGGAGTAGGAATTGTTCTTTGTAATTGCAAAGTGGAAGCCCTCTGCAGGCAAAGTATCATTGTGAGAGCGTTAGTTGTTAGAGCTGCACCTAGACCACAGAAGCAAATCGACATGTATACAACTCCAAAAATACTTGCTGAGAACGTAAACTTGTAATTGGACTATGTTTGAAGAAATTGTTGAGACGCATAGGCTATTGGATGTTTTTGTACATGGTGAACTTTTGTAAAAGTGATTTCTAGGTCAGGATGGTTAGTTTTGTATAAGTCAAATGAATTGAAGTTGTACATGCCTCTGAGTATGCTTTGAAAATGAAGTGAGCATTTAGGGTGGGGTAGCTGTTGGATCATCATTTGGTTGGCAAACTGACTTGGTTGTGAATCCAATCTATCTATTGTGCTGATGTCTACTCAACTGACTAGCCTGTCTGGCCTATCGGTTATTGGACTGATTAGTAGTTCTATAACGACCAGCTCAAGTACATGTGTAGCTGTACATATGAGACAGGAGAGACTTGGAACTTCCATGACACTATCTGTAGTAGAAATCTAATACCTCACTCCTTAGACATTGGCAATTGCTCGTCTGTCACATGTGATCTATATTATATGCTTTCACCATGTACAGATTTATACTTGCCTTAATGAGTTCCAAGTACTAAATTACAACGAATATGTCTTGTTATCCATACTCTAATGAAGACAACTACCTATAAATGAATTTGATGCTTAATAAAAATAGTTTAAGGCCAAGATTTCATGTGAACCGCCCTCCTTTATGGAGCCTAGCTGTACAGCTGAAGGCCATCATTGACTGTTGCTGTAAAATATTGCTGATTTAGCTTCTCTGCTTTGCAATGGAGCTTCTTTAATGACTGCATAGTTTCAGTAAATCAACCATACAAATTTCCATCCTTGCTCTGTTGTCATTTTTTTGACACAGATCCATGATCTGGTTGGTCTGGTTCTGCATAGTATTGCCTTTGAAGGAGCTTTTGTAGGTTGTTTTTTTCAATGGATTATATCCTTTTGTGTTATTAAATAAGTGATACACATACACAAGCTCAATGTTTGTTCATCGGTTACTTATTTTCAAAATCCACCAATTATTTGCTTATAAATAGCATCTTGTTTATATTTTATCCATTTTCTAATAAGCTTCCCAGAGGTAGGGACATATCATGACCCTAAATGACTCTTTTTCCATATGCAAGTTCTTAGAAAACTCGTTCCTCAGCTCTCCTTATTTTAGAATGATATTCTTTAGAACTGCTAGTTTGCTTAAATTCTTTTTAAAAGCTGTTTGCAGGTCTGAGAAAAGTGCACTGCAGTGTTCTTACAGTATTTGTAATCACACCATAAGTCGTCATTGCACACATTACCAGTTTCTTCATTGTATACCCTGTTCGAGCGCTATACTTGGAAGGCAGCAACTTAAAATTAACTGCGTTCAACAAACGCCAGTGAGTATTCAGGGAAAAACATCTGAATCGAAATCTCTCATGGAGAGCCTTTCACAGGCTGATGCCTATCAAATAATAAATTCAATAACTCCAGCACTTGATCCAGGTCGTCACAAGGGTCAAGCAGGTAAGTATTGCTTTTCATGTGTTTATTGAAATTCATCTATATAGTGTATGCTGGAAATAAAAACCAAATATTTATAAATTTAACTAGATTGCCCAGGAAAGGATCACCATTTTGGCCATATAAACTTGATGATGATTGATTATTTATAACACAGGAAAATCTATTAAACCATTTTATTCTTTGCAGCTTGATTATAAATGTAGTATCTCAGTTTAGGGTTTAGGGTTTGAAAACACGTCAAATGTTTTTTGCTGAATTTTTGCAAAGTGGACTTTTAATATGTAATTAATGTTTTTTGGACGGGACAACTTATCTACTTTTCCCCCTCCTTTTCCTAAAGCTCGTGGCAATAGTTTTTCAATGTTTCCTTCTTTTTCCATAGATCTTTGTTCTGTGTCTGTAATCTACACTTTTCAAAGGGTTGTCCCAAGGTTACCCAGATTCTGGTGGCAAATTTGGCCATGATGCAAACGAGATATTAGTGTATTGCCTAAATGGCTTGAATTGGCTTAGCATGTTTTCATGAAGAGTTTATGATCTGCAGGAAAGATAGCTGTTATTGGTGGTTGCCGTGAGTACACTGGGGCACCATATTTTGCTGCTATATCAGCCTTGAAGATAGTTAAGTATCTCTAGTTATACCCTTCGAAAAACTTAAAAAATAACTTTTCTGTATGAAAATTGGATGGAAGCTCAGTAGTCAGAATGTACTGAACTTATAAGCTGAAGTACAAGGATTGATTTATTTGTCTTTGTGAATTATTTTGAGACGTGTTCTGATAGTCACTATCCTGATAGAGTTATCACACATTTTCCCTTGGTTTATATTGTCACAGGGTGCAGATTTATCTCATGTTTTCTGTACTCAAGATGCAGCAACAGTTATTAAGAGCTACAGCCCTGAGTTGATTGTGCATCCTGTTCTGGAAGAATCTTACAACATCAAGTGTGTTCTTGCTGCCATATTTCTCTCTTCTGATGTCTAATTTTCATTTTCTTTTTGCTATTCATTTTCAATTCCACATGCTTTCACCGATTCCAGGATGGTATGTTTTGGCTTGTGCCAGCCCTGATTTGAGTTTTGCTTTTGCTTGTCGAGTCCGTGTAGACAGCCCTCATTTTTGTATAAAATCTTGTACATATTACCTCTTAATAGAGTTTATACTTTAAAGGAAGCTTTATTCATTTTTTTTTTTTACATGCTTTGCCATTCTAGTAGCAAATATTGGATTATACATGAAATTGTTGTTTGTGGTACTGTTTTACGCAAGCTATGCTGCATCCACAGTAGGTGCATTTTCACTTTTGGTTTCTAACACACACACACAGATACTACACTTGATCTTAGCCAAAAGACAACCCTGCAGGCCGAATATGTATAAACAATGCTCTTATGGTTTATCTGAGAAATGTTTGTGTGATTGTGTGAAGTACATTGCAAGATGTTTGCAGGAGAGAGAACAATGGCGTCAATATATAAACAAGCAGCTGCCTATACTGACTTATAGTTCATTGCATGTAGATTTGATGAGAAAGAATCTGTCCGCAAGAAAGTGCTTGAAGATGTCAAAAAGTGGATTGAACGGTTTGATTGTCTCGTTGTTGGGCCTGGACTTGGCAGGGATCCATTTCTTTTGGTATGTCATGTTGTCGGGCAAGGTGAAATATTTTGTATATGCTTATGTTGTCGCTTTGGTTATAGTCCAGACACTATATTTTTCTAGTCTTCTATCCTTCTTTTGCATGAGCATAGATAGGGCCTTCTTTTTATATTATAAATAGTAACTGTTTGAGTTAACATATATGTATGCACATTGCATATGCAACATATCCAATATAGAGGGATGATTTAGTTAGTGAGGAATGATTTTGTTAAAGAGGAACTGTTAAATCCTTCATATGAAGAAGTTGTAGGGATGATTTAGCAGGGGGAACACAGATTGACTGCTTCTTATAATCAACTAGCAGATATAGATTTTCAATTTAGCTCAGAAGGATGCGGTAAGAGGCAGAAGAGGTGCACGTGGAAATTGCAGAGGAGGAAGATATAATCTCTCTGTACGATATTCATCCCAAGTGGTTTGGTGTCCAGATTCAGGCACTGCCAAACCGATGATATTCTGAAAGGGGTGGTTATCCAAAAGTTTAAGTTGTAATGTTGATAGCGTTGCACCTGGAGATGAAAACTCTCAGCAGGTGGAATGCAAAGGTGTGATACCTATGAAACGTTCTGGTAACAGAGTTGGAAAAATTAATAATGTTCTTTATGTACCTGGAATTGAAGATTTTCAGGTCCTATCAAGCATGCCTACTGGGTCTGTCTTTGACCACAGTTAGGCTCTAAGTTTCAACTGTTATGTAAAGTGTTTGTTGCTGTTTTAGGACAGCCAACAGTCCAAGAACTTCTTGCTGATTTGTTACGGTTGCACTTCCAATTTTAGGTGCTCTAGCATGTAGTTTTAGTAACTAGAAATTAGCACATGCATACTAAAATAAGCACAACACACCTAAAGATCTTTACAGCTGAAAATGAACAGATCTAAAAGACTAACACATGCATTTTTGTACACATGTATTTTTGGTCAACATGACCTTGGATAAACCCCCCCCCGGGAAAAACCAGTTTGGGATATCTGTCTATATAATGATGATTA